>BMAW01020426.1:34469-47495 GCA_019974015.1 Nephila pilipes
AGTTTTTTTAAAAGAACATTAATTTCTTTAATAGTTTTTTCCAGTTTCATTTCTTAACTTTAACTATATTTCCTTCCATTATAGTTAAGTTATATTTAATTACTTAATATTCTTTTAACTTAGGTTTATAATTAGAGGCGATTCTAATGTTTTTCTTTTTGTTCTTCAAGTCTGCTGGATTGTTTACACTAGGTTTTGACTTTATTTTGATAAACTACATTACTGTTTGCAAAGAGTGTTTGATTAAAACATTATTAAGAATACCATAGTCCCAGCTACTGCGGTGGTAATAATTCTCTTTCTTGGTATTTTTCATTCAATTCTTTAAGTTCCTAATTTTTGCGTTATAACTTTCTTTATTTCTTGAATAAGTTTCACTTTTAGGATATAATATTTAATTCTAGGTTTACTTTTGTGTTGTTTCAAAACGTTTTATAACTATAATTAATTTTAAATTTATATGTTTTAATTCCCTTCATTCGAAATGAATTCGAAAATGACATCATTTTAAGACTTCCTTTCTTAGAAGTAATGGTATTATTTTCTATAAAACGTTTATAATAATTTGAAATGAGCAGCGAATGATGTATAATCATATTTTAAGTTCAAAAAGCAACTTTTATTTATTTATTTATATGTTTAAATAACTTGCGCGATTTATGTTGAAAGTTCTTCAAAATAAATTTTATGAAATTTTAGTGATTTCTTATTGTTTAGCGAGCTTGTGAATCTAAGATTTTTTAAAATAATTAAATTTACAAAATTATGAATATAAAGTAACTTTTTAGTTCAAGAATGGATTTTTCCCTTTTCAATTACCTTCTGTAAATGCATAAATAATCTACAATGCTACCTAATGCTGTTGTAGCAGGAAAAAAATTCAATTCACTTCGTCTATTTGCCGTGCTTGAACTGCTGTTTTTATCTTGAAGTGGTAAACCTGATAGCAAGGGAGAATGTATGCGATCGCAATCTGCCAAAATGAAATCCAGTGGTACATGCCGTTGAATTTTGCTATGCAAAACCTCATTTTATGTTTATTCTTTGGCAATAGTTAATCACTACATGGTGGATTTCTTTGCTTTCAAAAAGCTAAATATCTCACAAAAATAAGACATCATTCCTACTTTATAAAAGCGAAACTCGACTATAACTTTGCTGGAACAGAAGTCCTGAAATAAGGGATCACACTTTGTACGAAAACCTTGAACATTTTGTATTTCGATCTGAATTTACAAACGTTATCACAGATAAAGCTACTGAAGAGCAGACATAGATTTTTTTAATTGACAATGATAATTTCCTAATTAAAATAAACTATATCACATTTTACGGGAAGAATACCTTTGAGAAGGTAACATTCAAATTCATCTTTTTCTCATATTTTTTATTTAAATGTTTGAAAATATAATAATTTTATTTTCTACCTTATGGTGAAATGTTGTTAATATAAAAATCAACAATAATATCTTAAAGATATTAACAAAAATGTCTAATTTTTCATTAATAATTGAAATAGTTTCACTTTTGAGATTTTGGTTAACAGCATACATAACTATTCCTTCGTTATACAGCATACATAACAACATACAAATAAAATTTAATATCATAGGTAAGCCAATCAACATTCTACAGAAATTATGATATAAAATGGAGAAAATGCTTTGAAACTCACCATTTGAAATCATTTTCATTTTTTAGGAAGCCTCTCTATTTTGAATGAAACATATGTAATATTATTGTGTATATTATACTTTAAAAAGTCTTGTAAAAATTTAGAACTTGCTCTTCATTAATATGTATATATATATATATATATATATATATATATATATATATATAAATTTGATCAATCCTCTCCAAAGAACGTGTATTACTGAAGATTAAATTATTTTCCTCAATTATAAGAATTTTTAAAATGCTAATAAGTATAACATTCAATTACATACTAAGATTTAATTTAAATAGGTAATTTGAAATAATAGCATGAAACATGTGTTTAAGATATAAATCTCTATTATTATTAACCATTTTATAAAATAAAGAAATTTTATGTTTCTTTCTAATATGAATAATTTTAAAATTGAGTAAGATGAAATTTATTATATTAATAGTTATTTCGATTCTCATTAAAATCTTTAAGAATTTGTTGCAGAAAATGACTTATTTGTCTTAAGGAATGCTGCCGAACGAGAAGAAAATGAATGACGCCATGTAGTTTTTTGATGCTTCAAAAAATTTAATAGATCGATCTATTCGATGGAACTGCTGAATGCAGATTGCTTTTGATATATTAAATTGTTAGAAATCTTCTTTCCACATGATTTATATATTGTGTACACACCCATATGTAAATAAATTGTATTATTTTAAAAAAGAAAAGATAGACTTTTTTTTAATTTGAAACGTATGCGAGCATTTGATTAGATTATGAAATAAACTTACGATTTGTAAAATATATGACACTGGAACATCACACTGTGGCACTGATTTGAAAATAGAACATATGATAATAGGTAAAGTTCGTGATAAGTGTTACCAATTGGTCAATTCACCAATTGATCAAAGTGATGTGATGATTATCACTGCATTGCTTCATTGCAACTATATTCATGTGTTCCATCTCAAATTTTAAACACGTATAATTTTCTTGCGTAATTTATTATTTATCTTTGGATATAAAAGAATGATTTATGTTAAAATAATATCAACGTTATTGAATACGCTTTCTCTTTTGCATTTTTAAGTTATTTTCTTAAAAGTCTATGTATGAGTGGAAACTTTTAAGTATATAAAAAAAGTCTTATGAACTTCTAAGATAAAACATCTCAACGAATATCAATTTGAAACACTAATTTAATTTAAAATCTCTGTTTTTAATTTTAATAATAATGATACATAACTTCATTAAGACTTATCTAATAGTTTATAAAATAGATAATATCGCGCGCGTTTATAAAACAAAAGTATAATATTCTATGCCTTTAGCTCATCAAAAATCGTGAAACATTTTTTTGAATAAAACAAATTTAATGGGTTTTGAAATAAAACTTTTGATGGATTGATTGTAAGTTTATAGTGCAAGAGTAAAATTTGAGTAAACTGCCCCGAACAATTGTAGACAATGTAACAAGCTATAATTATTTTTCTCGATATCAAAAAGATAGAATTTAATTAAATCTAATAAGCGATTATTAAAATTAATTTGTGATTAAAACTAGTTTGAAAAAGAAATGTTTGTTAACGATTAAATAGATCAATGATTAATTTAAAACGTTAAATATGATTTAGAAATCTGATTTTCTACAAAAACGTAAAAAAATTGTAGTTGGGTTTTCTTCCACCAAATCAGATAATTGTAGAATGGATTATTTTAAAAAATGCAAAGATAATGATTAAACACAGGACATATAATTAAAAAGTGATGCACAGTGTATGCGATATGGCAAGAAGGACATTCGGGAGCTGTCTCACCCAACAGAAGGTACTTATGTATAAATCGTGTATGTCCTATGAGAAGACGTGCCAACTTGACATCTACTCTTCGTGTTGAAAGATTAGGCAGTTAACCAATTTTAGACATTACCGAATAAAGCTTTTACACTTGAATACACGTTTCCTGTTATGCCGTTTCAATGATTTTTTAAAACAGTGGTTTCATGTCGGAAATCGGGACTGCTAATTCCATAGGATTTGTAGCTAATCTTGAAATCGAGTTCACCAATTAAATGTCTGAAATTCCGACATGACTAGGTATCCAACAAAATTTGATGTTATACCTTTACTGTAAAGATGTACAGAGATGTTCGTTATACAAGTCACAACCGGGTGACTCTGATCCTCCAGATTTTATAATGTTTCCTATACGCTCATGCTGTCAGAATACACAATGAACTTACGAGAACTGGAATTTTCCAACAGCTGAAATGCACAGTAAATGACGATAGCTTTCGCTGTATTGTACTTCAAGAAGTGTCTAGCCTGCAACTCTTCGTTACGTCATTAGAAAAGACACCAACGCTGACATATCCGGTTCCTTATGAAACATCAGTATATATGGGAATAAAATCCGCGAACTAATACCGGTGGAAATGAAAGAGGAGTTGTAAAACGATTGTAGGTGTTGTACTCTTAATGTAAGCAGCAAACGGATTCAGGAATTTAAACCTTGGAAAGTTCCAAAGCGGGATTTTAAAGAAGTTTCTTTGTTGAACACATATGTTAGGTAAGCTGAGTTCTTCCTTTAAATTACTCACCCTTTCGAAGAATGGACGGATACTGAGAGGACAAGCGTCATACAATCTCCGAAAATTAGGACTGATATGCACACTGTGTAATGGGTGAGATGGTAGAAATTACATTCGGAAATAATAATTGAGAGACAATTTTGTACATTTCAAAGCCAATGGTAACTGGTTGAATTCCACATAGAGACTCTGTATACGAGGTGTCCAAAACGCAGCACAGCAGATTCTGAGAGCAGTGTGGTGAATAAGTATCTATATCCAAATGTATCTTGGAATGTATCAGTAAGAAAAAAAAATTGTGGGGGAATTAATCTGTATTGTCCGATTCTAACAGATTTAATATTTGTTTAAATACTATAATGATGTTAATATAATATCAGTTTAATTCTTCCATTAATGATTACTATCTTATAGGCATATTTATATTAAGCAAACAACTAATTATAAATTATTTTTAAATGTAACATACTATTAAAAGGGTTTTTTTTTTCATGACCCAGATCAATACAGATGAAATACTAATGAATTAATATCATTAAAAATTTTACGCTCATTTTAAGCTTTAAATTCTCATAAAATGTGCATCTGATGTCATAAAAATTTTCCAAAGCCCATATTTACTATCCAGATAAATTTAGTAGTAAATACGTCTTTCAAAGTAAAGGAGCTTCACCTTTCTGCATTGCCCATCTCCATGGTAACCACATATCTCGACAACCGAATTCCATCCTTTTCTTTCTCTTGGACCCAGGACAGCTTCCTTCATATCGGCCCTCAATATTTCCGGAATGTCCGATCTCCTGACCACTGGTGAGAAAAAATCCGTTTGAGATAAACCATTCACCTGATTCTCAAACCAGAGGAATAATTTAGAAAAAAAAATATTTAATTCTCAGTTACACTATAAATGAAATTTTTGAAAATATATCCTATTCATATTATGAAAAAACATAAAATCTATACCATTTAAACTGAATTATGTTATTTACGCAATGTTATTGAACTGATAACTCTCTCTTCTAGCTCTCAGACTGAATAAATTCTCCAGAACATTCATGAAAATATGGACAAGAGGACAGCTTTTGGTGGTTCGAAAACCCAGAGTGCATGAGAGTAGAAATCAGACTTGTAGAACATTGTATCTCTCTATCTTTAACTAGCTTGCAAGAAAATGAAAGGTATCAGTGGTAGTATTGACACGCTGCAAATCTTCATACAGGAGTATGTGCCCTTCATAGATTAGATTATAACTTTTAAGCCATGTGAAAATAAAAATAAAAATTAAATTCAGATGGCAAAAATTCAAACTCTCCAGACTCTTTAAATTCTACATATTCTAATTTGTAAAACAATTAATTAATAAAATAAAAATAGGATATTGAAGTAAGTTAAATGACATAACACATCGATCAATAACTCCCGAGACTAACCCAGAGATGGCGCTCGTAGTAAACCAGTAACCAGGTCTTTCTAGAGTACTAACCTTTGCTTGAAACGTGTCAAAATTTTAAGTCGATCGGACCAGGAAAAAGGTTTTTTGAAGTGAAGTGAAAAAGGTTTTTTCCAAGTGGGTGCCGCGATTGCTTTCGATGGAACAAAAACAGCAACGAGTCGATGATTCAGAAAGCTGTTTATCGCTATTTACTCGCAACAAAAAAGATTCTTTGCGAAAAAAAAAAAAAAATTGGGGGGGGGAAAGATTTGGAAAAGCGTTGGAACGATTGTATCACCCTAAAAGGTGATTAATATAAGGTGTTATGTTGATGAATAAAAAAAAATTTGCAAAAATAATGTTGTTTTCAATGTTAGACTCGGGAGTTATTGATCGATGTGTTACGAGAGTAGTTTAAAATACCCGTGTTAGGAACTGAAAATGAATTATTAGTAATGGATAACTGGAATGGCGTAACTCACTGTATGAGCGTTGGACAATTCCCGAATTGTTTTCATGAACCTCGGAGTCGTATTGGTAATTTGAATTGCATTTCAACTCCTTGCCAACCAAAAGTAAACGTTCTTAGTTAAATTATATTAAGTTAGCAAGTGTAATTAATTGAATTAGGGATATATAAGGGAAATATATTTGAAAGAAGAAAGAAGGGAAACAGAGAATACTGACAAGCTGATAAGTGCTTGTAAATTGGAGGGAATCATCGTAATTAATCGTTTTTCGTGATAGTAGTTCGAAGTGACCTTTCATTAAATAATATGAGTTGAATCGGCTATAATCAATAATGAAAGAAAATGAGTGATTTGTTAAGCTAATACTTTGTTATTTGAGCATAAACTAGGGTTATCCGATTTAAGAGGGTTTCGAGGGACAGCGGTGTTGTATAATCGGCTATAGACAATGAAGTGTATTGTCCTTCTCTTACGTATCTTCAGTTGGAATATCGAATTTATAAACTATTTAATTAAACTTCAAATTGACTGCCGAATTAAATAATGAAGGAGATATATTGCAGCTGTAATATTTTCTTTTTCCAGAGAAGTCCATGAATATGAAGCGTTTCTCATTCCAAAAATTCCTTACCATAACTTTTCTAGCCGATGATATTTAACCTTCTTTGGAGCGGAGTCGCATGAAGCAACCCATTTTTTTATTGTTGCTAGATTTCTGAAGCATAATGATCAGGTTTCTTCGACGATGACGACTTGACGCAGAAATAAGATGACAACTCCAAACATCAACAAAAAACTAAATTGTGAATCTAAGTCAGACATATTTTGTCGCCGTTCAACAGATGACAGCCCACAAAGTAACACCAATTTGCCGTATCAAAGCCATATGTTATCAAAAACAAATATTTTTAAGACACTCTCATAGCAAATGCGTAATTAGTTCTCGCTTCATTGTTCTAAGTAATCATTTATATATATATATATATATATATATATATATATATATATATATATATACTGAAAATTTAAGAAAGAATAATTTAAAATAATTAAAAAGACAAAAAACCAGAAAGAAATGTAACAATGAAAGAAAAATAAAAGAAAATATGGAACCCAGCAAGTCAAAAAGCAATATCGGGCTGAGGACCGATTAAGCGGGGTTAAACTAGTTTAATGGTACCAACCTTCCCCCTTTGCGACTTGGTAGGCTGAATTAGGAAATCCAAATTGCAAAAAAGTTCATGATTAAAAGATGCAAACAAATTCAGCGATAAAATCTACAAAAATAAAATCTATAATTCCTGGTAGGCTGAATTGGGAAATCCAAATTACAAAATAGTTCAATGATTAAAAAATGCAAAAAATTTCAACGATAAAATTTACAAAATAAAATCTATCATTCTAAAAATTATCAACAGATCAAAATATAAAAATTACTTACAGAATTCAAAGAAATGAAGATTCAAATATGTGAGTAGTAAGACGAAATTTTCTTTAAGCTTCAAGATGTATATCACATACTCAAAATGAAAAAATATAACACATCATCACCATATAAATTGAAAAAAGATTTAAATCATTGTTTTATTGGTAATAAAATGTAAAAGGATGCAAACAATTGGTTGGTAATAAGTTGTATTGTAAAGGAGTATAACGGTCCAGAGAGTGAGTAAAAATGTAAGCTGTGTAAATGTAAATAAATAGATTCTTCACGGCTAGACCACTAACAAGCCGACTTTGTGGACCTATTGTTGTGTGGTGGATTTGAAATTGGATCACGATTCGCAAAGATGTTTAATATATTTGTGATGTATATAAGTATTTAAGAAATTTATTGGATAATAATGATCCAAACAGTTGTTGAAGAATTTTTTAATGTTATTAAATTTGTCTATTTTATGTGTGGTTAATTTGTTATTACGTAATAAAAAGCCCAATAAAATATTCCTATAAATGGATCTGTGTAGATTACTGTTCCAAAAAGGTATTTTAATTACATTGAATTTGAATCTCTCTCTTTTATCAAAAATATTACTAATAAGTCTATTGTCAACTATTTGCAAATCGAGATCTAAAAATTCTACTGTATTTGAATTAAGATTAGTTTTTAATAATTTGAGGTAATTAGGGTAAAATGAAATATTTGGTTTGAAATCCTCAGTTTTACCTAAAATAATTAGATCATCTATGTAACGAAAAAGAAAGTAAGAATCATTATCAATCTGTTTTAATTCATAAAAATGTAAATAAAAATTGGCCAGACAATTACTAGCTGGACCTCCCTGAGGGAGACCCTGAATTTGTTTATAGAGATTCTGACCAAAAATTATAAAATTCTCTTGTAATACAAGTTTAACGAGAGTATTGAATTTTTCCTGTTTTATTGTTTGATTTAAATGATATTTATTGTATAAAATTGCAAGAACCTTAATTAAATCTTGAATATCTATTGAGTTAAAAAGGTCTTCAAAATCATATCCATGTTTAGAGAATACCTCTTGTTCCTTCATGTTTTTGACAATTTCAAAACTATTTTTAATAATAGCGGTATTTTCAATATTTTCAATAGATTTTTGAAGAATAGATTGAAGAAGTTTGCCAGATTTAGTGATATAGGTGTTATATCCATTCGTAATACTTCGAAATTTTACAGGATTTTTGTGAAATTTTGGCGTTAAGAAAATGTAAGGAAATTTAATGTTTGTAAGGTGTAAACCCACCTTCTTATTGAATGCCAAAACACGATTATTTATTTCTCTGTTACTATATTTGGATAACTGGAAAGTATTATTATTCATTACATGTTCACTCAATAATTTATGATAGTAAAATTTGCAAATAATTGCATAATTTGCAGGAACCTTATCTACATAAACGATAACAAAATCCTTCTGCAAATCATCTGTATCAAGTTTTAGATCTTTAATTGTAATTTCCCTATCCACTTTAAAATTCAAATATAGAATTTTCTTCAAAACACATGACCTAAATTCATCAAATGCCTCAATTGGCAAACCATATTTAATTGCAACCTTAAGAATAAAATTGTCAATATCATTAGTAATTTGTTTTCTCACTACAAAGTTACTATTAGTAATCATGAGCCTGAATCCAGTTCCTTTATTCATGAAACCTCTCAATAAATCGCTTTTAACGATGTTCATGTTTCCCGTAACAACATGTTGATGGAATGAATCAACATATTGTTTGTAATCTTTGCATTTACACACTTGTGGTGTTTGTGACTCTGAAATATTATTGTAATTAAAAATAGATCTACCAAGTTTTTTATTGTACTTAAAATACTTTTAATCCAAAGCATATATATATATATATATACTAGACCAATCGAGCAAATTTTCAAAAATGTTACATAAAAGTCATTCTTTTATTTTAATTTAAAGTTAAATCATAAATGTACATATTCTGCTAGCATCATATTATACTCTAAATGCGTAATATATAGTATAAATGAGCATTAAGTAATTGTAAGATGGAAATTTAATTGAATGAAAATGAAATCTAAAATAATTTTTTGAAGATGATGTATATGATGGTGGCCGATTCAACATATTATTTTTAATTCAGTTAGGTTTAATTTAAAATGCTTACAGAAAAAGGATTGAATTGTGATTTCCATTTGGGGCTTGATTATTACTTTTCTATATCTATTACTTAAAAAAGAGAAATTAAAAATCGTTGCAACTGAAAATATATGAATGCAGAGAGAGAGAGAGCCATGATTCCAGATCATTTGTTTCAACTGTATTGTTCTTATACAAAAGAAGAAAAATTCACATTTCTTGAAAATAATTTTATACTGAGTTAATGTTTCTTTTGGGGGGGGGGGGTGAAGAAAATTGAAATAAGAATACATTAAGATTTAAATGAAATTATATCGCTCTATTTGATAACGAATATGAAAGAAAATAAAATTCAATAATATTCAATAATATTATTTCCTCGTAAAATATGTACTTGGTGAATATTTTATACATTACGAAAAGAATAAGAAGAAACATAAATTCGAATGATATTAGCTTTCCCAAGCACTATTGTTCCCAAGCATGGTCCTAAACAGGAAAATTAAATATGAAATTCATCTCTTTTGAAAACTAATTTAACAGATAACTTCCCTAATTAGTTTACTCAAATGTAGTTTTTTTTTTAATTAGATGGTATATATTTAATATTTACCAGTTTAGAATGATGTTAATAGAGATGATAATGATAAAAGTATTTGCATATTTTAAAGCAAATATAATTAATGAAATATGATTTAAATTTAAATAAAAAGTATAAGTAAATATTAATTTGAGATTGTTAACGAAGGAACAAACATAGTTCTGCATTTTACCTAAATAAATATTATACTAAGGAAAACTCTTATAAAATTAGCTCAGCAATTTGTTAAAAAATTAATTCGTATCATTTTACTGGTCCATTTCCAAAGGAACTAATGATTCAAATGAAAATATAAGAAATATTTTGCCAGACATTTTTCAGTTATGTTTCCTGAAAGATAAGAATTGAAGGTATATTTGCAAAGACGCTGTTGAGCTACTTGTTTTAATAAAAGAATACGATATTTCTTCAAAATCCTCTTCATAACAAATGATTTTATGGAGCTAAGTATTTAAATTTCAAAGTCAAATAAAATATATAATGAGTCATTTAAATAAATTGTAGATATGTAAAAGTTTTAAGAAACAAAGGAAGAATTATATATTTTTAGTAAAATCTTAATATTATTTTCCATCAAATAATATTAAATATTGTTATTCTGAAATATTTTAATTTCTTTTATAAATATTAATTTCAAACTACGTCTTAAAGCTCTCAGTCAAGTGTTATCAAGGAAAATATAATGCTTATTACCATTTTAAAACTGTATCCTTGTAGTATAAACAAAAAGACTGTTTAATAATAGATTGGGTATCATTAATGTATGAATAAGGAAAACATATTATTTATTGCAGCTATATTCTTTAACAATACAGTTATTCATTCATAATTAACATTCAACATTCAATGCGAAAACTACAATGGAGAAAAATTCCGTTAAAAGTAATACATTTACGAAAAAAAAATTCTCTATTTGATTTTCTTATATTCAGCCGCAAACATTAAGAATTTAAGCTTTTGGTTATATATACGTGGGCTTATTGGTATCCGTTCTTATTGGTATCCGAAATCTCTAGCATCAAATATTAATCGCTGCAAAGAATCGTTGCTGTGAAATAGATGTAGTTGTAGGAGGACTCAACTATGCGATTAATACAAGAAAAATATTTTTAAAAAGTAAAAAAGAAGATTATAAAAGAACAACATATAAATTCTTTAACAATCTGGACCATTAAATGCTAGAGAATTTGGTCTTTCGCTGTGCGTAGTTCCTAACTGTATTATAGTGATGGAAAATTAATGGCATGCATTATCAAGATCATTTATGCTTGATTCCTGAATAATCTAAATCGAAAATGGCCTTTAGAAATCTTTTGTTGCTATTTTTGGAAGCATTTCCCTTTCTATACTCCCTTTCCAAGAATCTCATACTTTCAAGAGAAATTTTGGTTAATACAATAAGTAATACAAAATAAGCAATACAATTACTCCGATGGTATGAAGCACAACAATTTACATTATTTAAGTAATTTCTCTATGGAAGGAATTTATGCACATGGGATAATAAAAAAGTTTTTCTTTCGGAATATTAATATTTTAATTCAAAAATATATTATTTCATACATTTAGAGAATTAATAATCAAAATTTAGAATTTTAATAAGATAAATATTCAAGAAAATAAGTAATGTAAAAAAGGAAAGAATAGTTCTTTGTTTCGTTTCCATTTTTCTGCTTGTTTTATCATCAAAATTAAAAGTTAATATTTTTCCTTTCATTTTCTCTTTGTCTAAAACATTTTTCAAACCACTTTATATAAAGCAGATTAAATAACTGAATTAGTTTTTTCGCTTGGCTGGATTATAATACTACACAGGGTTTTCCTTGACATCTTATGAATTTTGTTATAACATATTAAAACCAAGTTAAATTTACCAGAAATCAGTTTCCAATACCTATACCGTGGCAAAAATAATAACTTAGTTCAAACTCAATATCTCACTTACGAGTACTATATTTTTTGAGCAATTCTAATAATAAACACATTAGGAATTACGAATAATAATAAACACATTGACACCAAATTAAGTGATTAATGAAATATTTCGCATAGAATATTTAATTTTTTTCATACATAGCTTTTGTAAGAAAACATGCAACTCAACAGGCCTGTTTGAATGCATTATAATTGAATTACATTGTCTACCAACAAATATTTCGCAAAATGGAAATATAAATTCATATGTTTTGATTTATTTGATGAATGATGCCTTTAAGGTAATTAATATGCCAAAGTGCTTCAAATTTTGCATTTCTTTATTTTACTTGTAAAACGTGTGAGGCACTTTGCTGAGTCTTTAGATGTATCATTTATGATAATAGACTAAAAATAACGTACAAAAATTGAATTTTTAACTTATAGACAAATGTTATACTTCTCCCTTAAAAATATTGAAATTGTTATTGCGAACTCCGGATATGTCAGGAATATTTTGTCAGTCCGTTAGACTCCCAAGTTCTATGTGTAGTGATTTCTAAGGACTTCAGTTATAGACAAAAAGCCTGTTAGGTAATATTTCTGACAAATTTACGACCATGGGAAAGCGGATTAAATTAATTTTATCAGCTCGTGATCTAATAAATAAAAGGATAATTTAGAACTGGATCAGTAAATAGAAATAATATATTTACTTTTGAATTAGAGAATGGGAAAAATTAGGAAAATTATTACTAAGAGAAATTTAAAGTTAAAT
>BMAW01020436.1:0-14634 GCA_019974015.1 Nephila pilipes
GCATGGGCCAAAGGGAACGCAACAGGATCCCCAGACTCCACTTTCCCTCGGCACAGGTCGCCGCACACGGCAAACATGCGGGCCAGATCAAGATAGAAAACCTTGATCTAACGTTGAAATTACAAAATAAATATTTTCATTATTAAGTTCCCAACTAAATAAATACAAAAGAAAAAACAGAAAGTAAAGAACAAAAAGTAACGAACACAAAATAACCACAAAAACAACCCCAAACAGAAATAAAAAAGAACTACACTGGAAATCTGCAAATAAATATTTAACCAAACATAGATTTTTTTTTGTCTTTCTTTTCAGGTATTTTTTTTCCACTTGGGTATCTCGGGTACGTGGCCTCCCGCACTCACCCGAAGATGAGCCCCTGAGAGGAAGAAAGGGAAAAACAGAAGCCAATTTGACAAGAAGGAGGGTCGAAAATAAGAGAAGGCTCGCTAGGGCATCCCGGGGGCGCGTCACCAGTGTTCACCAAAGACAGTAAACCCCATGGGAAAGGAAAAATTCACTCAGGTCCCTCGGGTTCGTGAAGCCCGTACTTACCTGAAGTAGGTAAGCCCCTGAGGGCTTCATCAATGATGGACGCGCAGACAAACTGGTCCGATAGGACTGATGATGTCATGGAGCAAGCCATCGAAAACATACAATCTACTACTAATTCTGACCAAGGTGCGGCCTTACCAGCTTCTCCTTCAAGTAAAATTTACAGCGAGGAGTTCTTCGCGGTAAACTTCACTATGACAAGAAGGGCAATCCAAGGACGGAACGCCTATGCTGCCTGGGCTCGGAAGTTTGGAACGACCAAGAAAGATGATCCCGAATTCCTAAGGGTTCACGAAGAACTAAGGAAATCAAGTGAGAATCTTGATAAAGTTCTCTCTCAAATGGGTAATATCCCACTGTTCAAACTCCCAGCGAGCGAAAAAGAACTAGACCAGTTGGTGGAAAATTACAAAAATCCGACCAAAAGCCAGTAGGACGCAGAACCCAAAGTTGTTCCTACTCCCTCGAGACAAGACAGACCTGAGTCTGCCCCCCAAGGGAAAAAATCAACTAAAAGAACGAGGGATAGAGAGGGATTCATCTCTCCTCCCAAACATCTGACGAGGAAGGCACCTAAGGCCAACCCGAATGTCCAAATTGAAGAAACGATGCATATTGACGCAAATCCTGACGTCGACATCAACTCTATAGATCCGGTGGTGGCTGCAACCCCCCCCCTAAGAGGCCAAAAAGCCCCCCCCCCGTTTTGGGGGGGCCGGAGGGGGATTGGAGGACACTCATTACTTTGGCCAAACTCAAGGCCCCTTCCGTTCAGTCCAAGCTAACCGGTAGATTTTTTAAAGTCACGGTTGGAATTGCGGACGAGTACCGGACCCTAACTGCGTTTTTCCAGCAGTCGGGAGTGGAATTCAAATCCTTCATGTTAAAAGAACAACGTCCCATTAAGGTGGTCGTCCTCGGTCTACCGTCGAACACGGATACGGCTGACATCAAATCTGCATTCGAAGAGGAGGGTTTTTTCATCCATAAGATAACCCAACTCACCAAATTTAAAACTAAGGCTCCAATGCCCCTATTCTATATTCAGTTAACAAATACCCCTGAAGCCGAAAGAATTTATGCCTTTAATGAGCTATTTGGCACTAGAGTGCATAATGAACACTACAAAGGCAAAAAATACAACCAATGCTGGCGCTGCCAAGGTTGGTTTCACTCCTCAGAAGTCTGCCACTTACCAATTAAATGCGTCAAGTGCGCAGGCCCTCACCCTGCAAAGGATTGCAATAAAACCTATGAGGACCCCCTCAAATGTGCCAACTGCTCGGGTGATCATGCTGCAAATTGGCGCAGATGCCCTAGGCACCCTGCAAACACGGCCAAAGCCAAAAAACTCACACCCAACTGAAAGGCAGCTCCAAACAGCCAATCAGAAAACAGCCACCACCGCCTCCCCGCCCCGACATCTCTGAGTATCGGACGGGTCTGACTTTTATTAGAGTGCCAGTCCCTCAATGAAAGGGATTTGAGGTTGAAAAGGTCGCACAGCTGCATAATCGCAGAACTAGACGACCTCTCCCCGTCTTTCTTATCACTATGCCTAGGACTGAAAAAGCCGCTAAAGAAATATTTGAACTTGACAGATGTTACATGGCCATTAAAATTGAAAATTACAGAGGAAGGGGTGTAACCCAATGTTACAACTGTAACAAATTTCATCACTCCTCGGAAAATTGCAGAATGCAACCGAGATGTCTAAAATGCGGAGAACCTCATTTCACAAGGGATTGCTCCATTAAAGAAAAACAAACTAACCCATTATGCATTAACTGCGAAACCCATGGCCTCGCTGTCCCTCATATCCTAAACCTATTAAAGGTGCAACTAACTATAGAAACGTTAAAAGTTTTAATAGTAATAAAATAAGTGAGAATTACTCCTTTGCACAAGCAATTACAAACGCTCCACGTCCCCAGATGGCGCCACCCAAAACGAGCGAATCAGAACTCCAAGCACAAAATGAGGCCAGATACTTTAAAAAACAACCTTTTAACAACCCCCCGCAATACAATAGACACGGAAATAATACAGCCCAACCCACTGACCTACTTTTCATCCTAGCGAATTTGTTAAACAAATACCCTGGCTTAGCTCAACAATTGCCCAGGATCGCAGCAGTAAAAAATAGTCGCAATCAAAAATATGCCATCATAGAGGCGCTCCTTGACTCGGAATCTTATGTCTAACAAACCTAACTATTGCAATATTCCCCATATCTTAGGCCTCAGTTTGTGCTCATGGAACGCAAACGGAGTTAATAATCGTAACGTGGAGCTACGAATATTCGTAGAGAAGCATACCCCAGATATATTACTTATACAAGAAACAAGACTCAGACCAAACAACCCTTTTTATCTTGCAAACTACACACCTTACAGAAATGACAGAATCACCAACACCCAACCCTCAGGAGGAACCATGATATTAATCAAAAACAATATTGCACACCATCTCCAGATTACAGCTCCTCTCCAACATGTAGAAGCTACTATTATCACCGCTACTCCCCCAAACCACCATTCCTTCACCATTGCATCCATCTATATTCCCCCCTCCTCTGACAAAAGACTTTTCACACTAGATCTTGAAACCATATTACAAACCAACTCAAATTGTGTGATTTTTGGTGATTTTAACGCCACACACAATTCATGGAATTGCAGAAAAAACTCCACCCGAGGAATACAACTTAAAAACTTTGCTGACAAGCTTGATCTACAAATAGCTTTCCCCCCACACCCACCAGATTTGGACACAACACCACTAACACACTTGATATTGCCCTAATAAGAGAATTCCACCACCCTTTTGAGATCACTGCAATTCCTGAACTCTCTTCTGACCACAATCCAGTCATAATAAAATTTAACTTCAATTTAATTAAAACAGAAACAAAAACACTGCATAAAACACAGTGGTCAGATTTCACCCAACACATGCAACAAAACACTAGCTACTTTGATTTCATTAAAATCAACACCACTACACAACTTGAAAACAAAATAGATTTTCTTACTAACAAAATAAAAGAAGCAAACAATAAAGCCTCAAAACCAATTAAAAATAACAATCAGACCTACACACCACAAAATATTAGAACCCTCATCAAAAATAAAAACAAAATAAGAAAACAATTTTAAAAAACATTAAATCCCACCTTCAAAAATCAACTAAACAGAATTAACTCAATTATCAAAAAAAAAAAATCAAAACATTTAAAGATCAAAATTGGAACCAAAGACTTTTATCACTTAACACCACTGACAACTCCCTTTGGCAAACCACTACATTTTTTAAAAAGAAAAAACCAAAAATACATACACTAACCACAAACGGTAGCTCAGCCACCACAGATAAACAAAAAGCCAACACATTAGTAGAGACCTTGACTACAAACTTTCATGAAAATCCCCGACTCTCTGACTTCCATACTAACATGGATAACCAAGTCTCCAATACATTACATGACTTTTTTTCTATCCCCCACTAACACCTTCATCGAACCAGCTTGCCCAGACGAAATCATTGATTACATTAAAAAAACAAATTCTAAAAAGGCACCTGGCAAAGATGAAATTACTAACAAAATGATTAAAAATCTCCCTATGAAAATCATTTTAATCCTAACTTACCTTATTAATAAAATACTAAAACCCAAATATTTCCCAAATTCTTGGAAAACTTCTATCATCTTTCCCATACTCAAACCTGGAAAAAACTCACACCTCCCAGACAGTTACAGACAAATTTCCCTTTTATGTACAATAAGCAAACTCACCGAATCCATTATTTTAAACAGACTTAAAACACACATTAATGAAAATAACTTTATCAACCAAAATCAATATGGCTTCGTACAACAACTTTCTACCATTCACCCACTACTACAACTAACTGAAACCATCTCATCAGGATTCGAAAAACGTCAATCCACAGGTGTTATTTTCCTAGATATTCAAAAAGCCTTTGACAGAGTGTGGATTGAAAGATTAATATACAAACTCATCATAAATAATTTCCCTCCCCCACTCATACACTTAATTCACTCTTACGCAAAAAATAGGTCTTTCCAGGTTAAAGTTGGAAATTCTCTCTCAAATAATTTTAACAATAATGGAGTAGTACAAGGATCTCTGCTCGGACCAATTTTATTTAATATCTTCGTTAACGACATACCAAATTACTCACTCGCAAATCTAAACCTTTATGCAGACGATACTGCAATAATCGCCAAATACAAAAATCCAAAAACCGTAACAAAATCGCTTAACTTACACCTTAAACTCCTCGAAAACTACTATAACACATGGAAAATTAAAATAAACGTTGAAAAATGCGCAGCAGTAATTTTTACCAAAAAAAGAATTCTCCCTCCCCCTCCCATCATGTACAACACAGAAATCCCCTGGTCTGAGTCTACAAAATACCTAGGAATAACCTTTGATAAAAGACTCACTTTCAAACAACACTTTATACAAACGCGTGAAAAATTCCGTAAATTTACAAGAGCATTATACCCCCTAATTGGACGGAATTCTAAAATGACAATAGAAAACAAAAAGCTTCTCTACACCTCCGTGATGCGTCCCGTAATATCTTATGCATGCCCGGTTTGGGGTTTTTCCTGTAATTCTAATATTAAAATACTAGAAACAGCTCAAAATTTTACTCTTAGAATGATTGCTAAAGCCAGGTGGTTCATGAGGAATACCGAAATTAGAAAAGCTCTTAAAATTAAAACATTCAGAAAACACATCCAAGATTTATCAAAAAATTTCTTTACATCCTTAAATATCATTAATAACTCTAATATCCAAAACCTTGAAAACTATATCCTGCATCCTAAAATAAAAGACCGAGACAGATATTACTCGACTCCTATGAACCCCCGTAATTCATTACTATTGTCATATAAATTATTATTATCTACAACTTAATTATTTTAATAGACAACATTTTAAAATTATACCCCAATACCGAGCATGCACCGCCCCCATTGAAATAGCCGATCTCCAGAACAACCAATAGTTAAGCACTTTCCCATCCCTACTCCACTTCAAGCAGAAAACAAACTTTCCCACAGAACCGCCCGTTGTACGACCGGTAACACCACCGATCAACTACAATGCAGCAAGCGGAGCTGCGGACATCGAACGGGAGGGTGGCCGCTTCTCCTCTTTACTCCCATCTTTTTCGAAATAACTGCAGCAAGCAAACTTTTTTAAACCCAGTTAAATTCAATTTTTCCAGTCATCATCAAAGTTTCCTGCAAGATACGGGTTGGAAAGGCGGCTACGCCGCCTAGGTACCCGCAGAATCTTTCATAAGTTCAATAAAAGGGACATTTTACTCTGTATGAGTGAATGCGAGAAAAAGGACACTGGGTGTCCGTCCGTGAGGAGGCAGAGTAGGGAGTGCCGAGGTGGTTACGGCATGTGACGGCCGTCGATAGGCCGAGGCCCATAGGCGGCCAGTTGGAGGTGAGATTTGCGCTGGAGCGCGTATGAGGTGGAGAGGAGAGGGGGGATCCAATCAGCGAGCAGGAGCTTGGAGTCTTTCGGAGGAGAGAGAAGTTGCTGTAAGGGTGCATTGGTTACGGCTTTTTATGCAAACGATAAGCCGAAGCTTCTCGTTAGCTCGCCGGCCAAGCCAGGGTGGTAACTACCGTTCAGGGAAGGGATGGATGGTTACGGCATAAAGCCGGCCAGTGCAAGAGGTTACGATAGGTTCGAAGGTGTGTAAATTACGGAGTACCTCTCCCCAGAGTGGGAGATACCTCCACATCAGAAATATTGAGAGAGAGAAAATTGAGGAAGTTCCATAAACTGAGAAAAGAGAAAAGTGCTAAATCAAAAGATATATGCCCGCCAACCGGGCATATGACGCAAAGCCGGTTCCCCTCGGCCGCGAGGCGGTCGAGCAAGAGCTCTGGTAAGGCAACCTCTGTTTCCACCGTCCCAGTCCCGAATGCGAGCGAGGCCGGGGAAGGTGGGAAAGTGTGGGGAGAAAGGAGCGTTCGGATTGGTCGAGCGCTCAGAGAGGAGGAGAAGGGGAGAATCCGCCAGCGCACTGGTTTTTTCTCCGAGAGAAGGAGAGAAAGAAAAGGAAAGTGGATTTTCGTCTGAGCCTTCATCCATGATGGACGCGCAGAACAACTCGTCCGATAGGACCGAAACTGCTATGGAGCAAAACGTTAATGATGAAAATGAAATTACTGATCAAGGTGCGGCCATTACTGCCTCCCCATCCAGTAGAGTCTACAATGAAGATTTCTTCGTGAAAAACTTCAGTACGACCAGGAGAGCCATCCAGGGCCGAAATGCCTATGCTGCTTGGGCCAGGAAACTAGGCCTCACCAAAAAAGACGACCCGGAGTTCCTCAGGATCCATGAAGAGTTACGCAAAGCAGGTGAGAACCTTGACAAGGTACTAGCCCATTTGGGCGACGTCCCCCTTTTTAAACTCCCTGCTAGCGAAAAGGAGCTGGATGCCATGATCCAGAAGCCTCCAAAACCTGCCTCCACCCAAGAAACTGCCACTGCAACGATTGCTGCTGCACCCCTTAATCAAGACAGAACTGACTCTGCCTCTCAAGGGAAAAAATCTGTTAAGAGAACAAGGGATAGCGAGGGATTTATCTCTCCCCCTAAACACCTCACTAGGAAAGCCCCTAAGGCTGCCCCTACTGTAAATATTGCTGAAGACGTCCCAACATCAGATCCTGATGTCGACGTCAATATTCTTGATCCGGTGGTGGCTGCTTCCCCCCAAAACCTCCAAAAATCCCCCCCTTTTTCGTTAACCCTAAGGGGGATTGGAGAACTCTTATCACCTTGGCAAAATTACGTGCCCCCTCCGTCCAGTCTAAATTGACTGGTCGATTCTTCAAAGTCACGGTTGCAACCGCGGACGAATACCGAACGTTATCGACGTTCTTTGAAAAATCCGGCGTGGAATTTAAATCCTTTATGTTGAAGGAACAACGCCCGATTAAGGTAGTTGTCCGTGGACTACCGTCAAACACCGACTGCGAAGAAATAAAAGCTGCGTTCCAGGAAGAAGGATTTAATATCCACAAGATCACGCAATTAACCAAATTTCGCACCAAAGCGCCCATGCCTTTATTTTATATTCAACTGGTTAACACCCCTGATGCAGAGAAAATTTTCTCCTTTAACGAGCTCTTCGGCACGAGAGTGTACATCGAGCACTATAAAGGAAAGAAATATAACCAATGCTGGCGCTGCCAAGGTTGGTTTCACTCATCTGAGGTCTGTCACGCCAAAGATTGTGACAGGACTTATGAGGACCCTCTCAAATGTGCAAATTGCTCTGGCGAACACGCCGCAAATTGGCGCAGATGTCCAAGACATCCTGAAAACTCCCAAAAAACCAACAAAAAGGGAGCAAAAACTCATGAAACCACCAAAAACATCGGCAGCGCCAAGCAGCCAATCAAAAAGTAGCCACCCCCACCTCCCCGCCCCGACATCTCTGGGTATCGGAAGGTAGAATCGGTTTTGTTCGAACGGTATCGAAGGACTTTCCTTTTATCTTTCTCTCGAAGGTTCGAAGGTGTGTAAATTACGGAGTACCTCTCCCCAGAGTAGGAGATACCTCCACATCAGAAATATTGAAAAAGAGAAAATTAAGGAAGTTCCATAAACTGAGAAAAGATAGAAAAGTGCTAAATCAAAAGACATATGCCCGCCAACCGGGCATATGACGCAAAGCCGGTTCCCCTCGGCCGCGAGGCGGTCGAGCAAGAGCTCCGGTAAGGCAACCTCTGTTTCCACCGTCCCAGTCCCGAATGCGAGCGAGGCCGGGGAAGGTGGGAAAGTGTGGGGAGAATGGAGCGTTCGGATTGGTCGAGCGCTCAGAGAGGAGGAGAAGGGGAGAATCCGCCAGCGCACTGGTTTTTTCTCCGAGAGGTGAAGCCACGTATAAACTGAGCTCCTCAGTCACCGCCTTTTTTACGCTTTTTACGAACTTTTTTCATCCGATAGCTAATATTCGCTACGGATAACCATTTTATATATTAATCGAAAGGGAAAAATAAATTTTTTCCCCCAAAAAATATTTTCTCTGCTGAAAGCAACGAACAATAATCCGATCTCCTTCACCCTGAAGGGAAGGAATAAAGACTATTTTTCACTTGGACAATGATGATGGAAAGTAACATCAGCCAGCTACCTGAAGAGGTAAGTGCTAGTCTGGGTTCGCTTGCTCCGCTGAGTGCAGAATATTGTACTCACTTAATAACGCTTCTATGCCCGCAGCAATATGAAATTTTATCCATTACTATATCTGAAATCCTTAATGCTCCTGGATCCGAGGAAAACATCCCCCTGATACGTTACAAAAACCTTATGAATATCGAACACACACTGTATCGTAAAACGCTACAGTCCAAATTTGATGAGGCTAACGCCACCATCCTAAAACTCTCCCAAGAAGCAGAGAGTATGAACCTAATTAAAAACTCATTTAACACCGATATGGAAACTCTCCGTATTAAAATTCGCGAAGAAATATTAAACGAAATTAAAAACTCACCTAACACAACAACTCCCCCTACGGAAGATGGATTTATCACGGTCAATCGCCGTAAAAAAGTTAAAAAAAAACCTATTTCAGATCACTACAGCTTTAAAAAAAATAAATCACCCCCCTCACCCACCCCTTCCACCTCCGCTGCTTCAACTGCTACCACTACTGTTCCCATTACTAACCAGTTTGAAAATCTTGAAATCGAAGAGTCCATGGACTCAGAAATTACTACAGCCCCAAAAATCCCTCCAATCATTCTAACAAAAATCTCAAACCCCAATGAAATGATAAATAACATCAACGCTATCGGCGGAGAAAAAACAGTAGGCCAACTTAACGGAACAAATCTTAAACTTTTCTCCACTACTGTAAACTCACACCGTGCCATTCAAAAGCACATCGCTAACCACAATATTGAAGCTCATACTTATGAGCTTCCAGGACAAAAACTAGCAAAATTTGTTATCCGAGGCCTCCCTGCTAACACTGACCCAAAAGAAATAATTAATGAAATGAAAACCTTTGGCTGGGATGTGGAAACATGCCACGTCATGAAATCGAAGAAAACAAACCAAGCTATGCCCCTCTTCCTTATTCAAGTCCCCAAACACTCTAAAAATCAGGAGATCTTCTGCATTGATCACATTGGTTACTTAAAAATAGTAATTGAACCATTAAAAAAAAGAACCGCACCGAACCAATGTTACAGGTGCCAATCTTTCTATCACCATTCAAAATTCTGTTCCCGTTTACCCAGATGCCTTAAATGCGCTGAAAATCACCTATCCAGCCAATGCACAAAGCCTAAAGATACACCCGCTAAATGCTGCAATTGCGGCGGCTCCCACACCGCTAATTTTTCGGCTTGTCCGAAAAATCCTACACATTTCAAACCCTCTCCCCCACCCGCAGTCAACGTTGAAATTTCAATGGGCGCCTAGAGCACGGGGTGCTCCTCTAGCCCAAATCTTGAAGTATAAAAGTTACTTTGAGAAGGTGGTGTTTTCATTCTGGAGAGAGAGAGTTGATGTTGATATGGTGAAAGTTTCTTGGCATTCGGATGAGTAGAAAACGAGTTATGGAGGATCAAAGTTTATTGGAGATCTGGCGTCATCTGTTGTAGAATAGAGGAACTTTGTTGGAAGAAATGGAGAACTGGTGGTCGAAAAATTTGGAGAGAAGGAGAGGTTGAAATCTTGTATTCAGATTGGCTGCTGAGTGAGTAACTGCGATTGGCTGCCCGCATGAGAGTAGAATTTACTATAAGTAAGTTGGGAGGGGTTTGTAAAGTCTTGCAATTATTATTCATTCGGGATTAATTGAAAACTTTAAAATGGAAGAAATTAAGGAGGGTTATAATCAAGAAGGATTCCCCTGGGTCTTTTAATATTAGGAGTGATTTGATAATTCTCAAGATTCTGAATATTTGGGTTGTTAATGTTTTCTAGGGAGTTAAAAAATTTTGAAGCTAGTTTTTGGATGTGATTTTTGAATGTTGTAAGTTGTAAAGCTTTGTAAATTTCTTTATTTTTCATATACATGGAAGCCCTAGCGATCATCCTGATAGTAGAGCTCTGGGAGGTTTCAAGAATATTAAGATTGGATTTTGCGCAGTAAGCCCATATTGGACTTGCGTAGCTGATAATTGGTCTCATGATTGCTGTGTATATTAGGAGTTTGTTTTGGAGGTTCATGGTAGATTTCCTGTTAATTAACGGATAAACTTTGTGTGAGAGTCTTCGAAATTTTTCTCTTGTGTTGATGATGTGTTTTCTCCAGGTTAGATGTTTGTCAAAAGTGAGGCCTAGGTATTTAGCGGAGGTATCCCATGGAATTTGTTTTTGGAAGAAGGTGGGTGGGGGAGGGTTGGTTTTTCTTTTTGTAAAATTTACAGCTTGGGATTTATCGACATTAATTTTGATTTTCCATTTTTTGAAGTAATCCTGGAGTAGCACAAGGTGCTTGTTGAGAGCAAAAGTTACAGTTTTGGGATTTTTTGAATTTAGCGACAATCCGCAGTCTATGAATCTACTAAAAAACGTCAATATTAACCTTAAAAAAAGTACCGACAGTATCCAAAAATTTGAAATAATTTTTGCATGCATCCCTCAGTTACTTGAAATTTGGTGTTAATTTTTAATCGTCCCATTGTTAATAGCCCTACCCTGACAATAGCAAGCTGGAATGCTAATGGAATCAAATATAAACTTGATGAACTCAAAAACTTCTGTTGTACTTCGTTCAGTTACATGTGCTTACTCCTGTTTGAGTATATTTTCTTTTCAAATGAAAAAAGAGCAGCGATTAACAAAAAAAGAACAAGCAGTTTACATGCGCCGAAGCGCTTCGGATCAAGGATAGAAATGCAAAGAAGGAGAAAAGTAGTGAATCACGAAAAACAAAAGATTTTTTGTATGTTTTTTCTGTGTTCGATTCCCATGGGAAACGGAACTTTTTTGTTTTGTTTTTGAAGGTAAAATGTTTTTTTTTATGAAAAAAAATAAAAGAAAGACTAAAGTCATAATAACTCTCCACTGGACATGTGAAGGTGAGCAGGGTCCTTTAATGGAATTGATAACCAAGATGTCAGAAGGATATAAATATGATGGAATTTAATTTAATGATAAATAATAATAAAAAAGGAATTAACTGAAGAAGTTTAAGATAGATGAACGGAAAGATAGTTGAAAGCATTGGGCGAAACGCTGGATCCTGAGCATACTGACGCATGATATAAAAAACGCCGGCTGAGGAGATGGATGTAGTCATTAGGATGATGGAGAACTTTGGTGGTTGTTAGAGAAGGTGAACCTTTCAGTCTGGAGCGTTTTCAAGCAAAGGGGTGGGTGGCTGGGGTGTAAGAGTAGATGTACTGGAGAAAGGAGAGGGTGAAATTAAGTTTCCTATTGGCTGGGAATTGAGTGGCGGAGGGTGTAGGAAGGAACGAAATGGAATGAAATCGAAGTTTTGAAATGCAAATTACGGTGGGTATAAATTAGAAATAATTTTTGCACGTTCAGCCAAAGATAAAGTTAAAACCATTGTGGCGGGTGGCAGTTTTGCCTGGATAAAGATTATTAGGATGAAGTGTTGAAAAAACGCTCACCAGAGTAGGCTATATAGTTTGCGAATAGAGATATGGAGAGTCTTTGCTGAATAGCCAAGTATTTCTAACGAACAAAGGCGCGTTAACTATTATGCAGAAAGTATTTTATTTTGAAAGGCCCAGAGGATTCTTTATGTGGCATTTTGTGGCAAAACCCCAAATGGAACAGGCATACAGGATGACAGGGCCTATCAAAGCATTTTGTAGAAATATAATTTGTTTTTTTCGTAGTACGGATTTTCTACCTTTTTGTGGATGCTTGAATTGAAAATTTTTTTCCAACATTTTTTCTTTTAGTATGGAATGTGTTTACCAGATATGAAGTCCTACAATGTTACACAAGGTATTTGACCTCCCTGGACTCAGAAATCAATTTCGTTATTGAGAAGGTTTTAATTTTTTTTACTAAGGTGGAGGGGCTGTACCTTTACGGAAAATGATAGCCTGTGTTTTATTAGTATTGACTGAGATTCTCCATAGGTGAACCACTGTTATATGGAGATTTAGGTGGGTTTGTATTTTTTCTCTCGGTGTTTTAGTTGTGAGATTGGACGAAGGATGGCAGCGTGGCGAATAGGCAAAAGGCTGGTGAGGGGTGGTTGTGGGAAGTCGTAAACATAGAATAGAGGCAGGGACTGAGGACAGACCCTTGTGGACATCAGCTAAAATATTGCCTGTGAAAGACAATGATTTATTAAATTTTTGACCTGAAATGTTCTATTTTTAAAGGAAGTAATTAATTGAAGTGATAAGATATGGAGGAAGTTAAGAGAAATAAGTTTGTAAAGTCTGGCCATCGTGCCAAGAACGATCAAGCACGTATCGAGAATATTCCCAAAGTGATTTGTTTATGATTAAAACCTTCTGTAATGATGTTAGAGACTCGAAGCAACTGATGTACAGTACTATGTTTTTCTCGAAGATTGAGCCGCAGGTAGTATGTCATAGGTATTAGTGATGGAGTGAAGGATGCAGGTAAGGATAATTTTTTTCGAAAATTTTGATATAGCATTAAGGAGAAGTAATAGGTCTCTGTAATGGCAGATTATTAGGGAAGTGAGTGGTTTGATTAGGTTTGGGGAAAAGAATTATGATCATGTTTCCATGCTTGCGGAGAAAGTATGCATGGATGAGGCATTTATTATAAATTTTGTGAGGTGGGTTATGCAATTAATGGGAAGTGATTTAAAGGCTTTTGTTATGCCATCCTGTCCAGGTGCTTTTCTATTTTTTGAGGTGGATATTTCATGTTGGGAGAAGAAGAAAGATTGAACAATCGACTCTGTGTGATATATTCGTCATCGTAGAGTTCATTATTTTCTTGGAATGAGGTTTCAAGCTTGAGTGGGGCGAGGAACATCCAGCCTTCTCGGAATCAGGTAAACAATACAGGCTACTGTGAGTGGGGATTGGCTGAAATTTGCGTGTGAGTTTTTATTAATATCGAAAAGGCTATTGTCATCAGTGTTTAGTTCTTTTAGAAATACATTTATTATTTTTGTGAGCTAGAATTTCTTTTTTGATTAAGACTTTGAAGTCTGTTTAATTGTTGTTTAAATGGGGGTATCATAAGTTTTGCCATCTTTTTCTTAACCTATTTTTTCTTTAATGAGTTAACAATATTTGGAGGTAATCCGGAGGTGTAGTGTATCTATTGTTTTAGTTGTACTAGCTGAGAATAGCATCAATCATTGTGATGTGAAGTTTATAATGTGGTTATTAATTTCTTCCTTGGTATTAATAATCGGGTTACCGGGAGTATCAGAGATGCGTTCTGTTAAACCGATTCCAATTGGTTGTTGTCATCGAGCGTAGGGGAGGAGAAAGGTTTTGAAAGGGGTGATTTCGAAAATAAAGAGGATTGTGGTCGCTACAAGGTCATTTTATATTATGGCATTAGCAAGAGATATTTTTTAGTATGGCAGAAATCAATAATACTATTGATATAGAATTATAGGGAAATGAGTTGGTGAATCAAGGCTGAGATGATGTAATTGTGTGTGTGAAGGATGTTATGAATAGCCGTCCGTTACTATTGGAGCGACACTCTATTCCATGTAGGATGTTTAGCATTGAAGTCACCGAAGATGATCCCTTTAGGATTATCTTCTAAGGAGTGATACTATTTCGTTTTTTGATTAATTGTGTTGAGGGAGGGTGATATAATGTAGAAATTGTAATTTTCTGACGGTTTTCTTCTAAAAAAAATAGTGGTGTTTTTTTCACTGGTGGAAGTATTTTGATGACTAAATGGTGAGAATAAATTTTTTATGAGTAGTGCAGTCCGCCTCCTCTGTGAGTTAATCTGTCTGATCTGTATGTTAGTAATTTGCTATTTTAATGTGTCGGGGGGGGTTCAGAGATGAGTTTCCTGTATGCCTATGGTAGAGTTATTTTCGTAAACA
>BMAW01020440.1:2108-21890 GCA_019974015.1 Nephila pilipes
TATATATATATATATATATATATATATATATATTGATATATACATATATATGTATGTATGTATGTATATATATATATATGTATATATATATATATATAAATATACATATAATATATATAAGCTCTTTTGAATCAGATTGTTTAGATTGTATATCAAAAATTATATACGTGATTATTAGCAATATTTATGACAAGAGTGATAGTTCGAATTAACATTCTATGAAATCTAATTTTTTTATTAGCAATTTAAGTTTAAATAATCATAGAAAAATTTATGTTCTTTTTTACTCAGAAATATCAAATTAGTTATTATGATTTCTTATTTTCAAAGTAATGTAAACAATTCGCAAATGTTCTATGTAAAGTTTTGCAATGAATAGTTTTTGCCACCTAAGGTGCTCTTTTTTTTAATAAATATTAAATTACTCAATTAAATATAAGAATTAAAGTAAACAATGGAAAATCGAGAAAAGGACAATAGTTAACTTTTCCAATACTAAAGTTAAGGAAATGATAAATTATTTAATTTAATATATTTAAGCTAAATGTAATGAAAATTGAAGCAAATGATAAATTATTAAATTTAATTTTAAATCAACTACTTGTAATTAAAATTAAATCAAGCGATAAATTATTAAATTTATTATATGTAAGCTAAGAGTAATTAAATTTGAAGCAAACGATAACAAATTGAAAAGTGATGTGGTACGCCTAAATGCCCCATATTAAACAACGGCCTCTTGGGTGGCTAATAATATCATTTCTGCATGTGATAAGGCTGATTTTCCTATTTATTTTTACAAGAGAAATTTAAATTATGTTAACTATATATATATGATTATTTCATTGTTTGTTCCTTAAATTCTTGAATTTTTGATAATTTTTTAAATAACTTTTAGGAATTCCCCGCTTTAAATTTTAATGTTCTTTCCTTTATTATAATTCTTTCATTTATTATGTTTTGTTTCTTTAAGTGTTTTTCTGGCTGATTGTTTTTTGGGTATTTCCTGAATTTAGTGTTTACATTCTGGCAACAATTTAAAAATACTCTTATAAAGTTTAGTGTCTACATTCTGACAAAGCTTGAAATTTTCCACTTACGAAGGTAGCTGCTGCTTAGTTACGCAGCATATTTTTGATTCATTTTTTCATTTTTTTTTTCAAACAATTTTCTGACTTGAATTGAAAGCAATTATGAGTAAATGAAGTGAGAAATTATTCTTTCGTTATTTTGTTTCGTTTTTGTTTTGTAAATTCATAAATTATTTGCATCTATATACATTGCTGTTTGATAATTAATACGCCTAGAGTGTTATATTTCTAAAATCTTGAATTATATCATACGCTTGTAATTCGTAATTAGTAGTTCTTTTTAGTTTTTCATTTTTGCTATTGGTTTTTTGAAGATTTTTTTTTTAATTCATCGGAATTTATTTTTTTATTTTTTTCTTTGGATTCAAATTCTATAACATTTTCAATTCATATTTTTTGATGACATAGTCATTTTTAATTACATCTTTTCTTGATGGTGATAGCTAAATCTATACATCTAAAATAACCTAAACTTAGCAATCTAAAGCCTGTTACAATTTTAAATGTATATATTATTCATCTTTTTTTTTACTTTCAAAATAAACTACAAGTTTTTTAAGTCTAGATCACGTTTTTTAAGTCAACAATATATTTGGTTTCAATAATATTTTACCACCTATATAGCTTAATTGTTTCATTTATTCATAGTAAAACCATATTTTAAATTTTCTGTATGTGTGATTGATAATTTTAATATTCCTTACTTCTCCTTCATTAACAAAATATTACCTAAAAATTAGGAACTATACATTTTCATTAAATTAAAACCAATTAATATTATAAGTTCATGCATTACAATTGATAATCTCTTAAATTTCTGCTTAAAAATAATTCTAAATTAAATTAGGAAACAATTTACAATTATTTTCAAATAAAATCAGCATTTTCAGAATAGTTTAAGCAATAAAAACGCAATCTAATCATGTTGGCACATTTTGAGTTAGTGTTCCACGTAATACTTCAAAAATACAATAAATCAATTGTTGCGTTTTTTAAAAGTTCAGAGTATCTACTACAAGAGGAAGTTTCAAAAGAACAGTGACAACTCAAGTAAAAACACCCTATCGTTCAACTAACAAAGGGCAGAGAAGTTCATTTTTCTTCCCATGAATCAAATTCATTTACGGAACAATGATATTCGTTTCTCTTTTCTGACTCAAAGGGCTTCTACAATTCGATACTCTTTTCTGTGCTCAATAAAAGCTAATGAAGCCTGTTATTTGGAAAAATGTGAAGAATCCTTTTAACTCTTAATATTTTTTCTTTAGTGCTAGTGAGAGTCATTGGGCTTATTGTTGCAATGTCGTGTATCTTTTTCGTACAATGAAATTTTTGCTTCAAAAGAAACATGAATTGCATTTTTATAGCCGTCATTCGGAAAATAAATCTAATTCCCTATTGGATGACTGTCATTTCAAAAACCAATGATTCATTTTCTCTTTTCACTACACGTATATGACATACTATTCAGTGTTTAAACTTTTCTTCAGATCTGACTGCATCGTGCAAAGAGAAGACACTTTTTAGCTTCTACGGCTTTACAGAAAAAAAAGACAGTTCAAAGGTTAAAAAATAAGATATTTAAAAGTTTTCAATAAGTTAAAGTGATATATATTATTTAGATTTAAGCATCTCGAAAATTGGTATTTTTCTTCGCGTATTTGTAGAAAGGCACACTTTCAAGATCTATTTTAATTACTAATATACCTTCAAAAATGCTTATAAAATAAAATTTTTGTGATCAAATAAATATTCTATTAATTTTTAGTTACAATTTCTCAGAATAAGCATTTTGAATATACATCTATAAAATAAGTGCATAATTTTTCGTTTCCATAGTACTTTACTTATATATATATATATATATATATATATATATATATATATAAGTGCCTTATGCCTTTTTTTACATTTTTTATGTTACTTATTCATTTTTTTATGACTTAAGTTAAAAATTATTATTATTTTTTCTTGGATTTCATGTTTACTTGGTTCTTAAGCACTTTCTGTCACGAAGTAGTTAGATACCGTAATCTATATATCATATTCAAATTATAATTATTAATATACATTCCCAAAAAATGCTATAAAATTGGTATAATTCAAAACATTTGATCAATTTTTTTTAGTAATATTAATTTATCGCTTTATATTATTAAAAAAAACTGTCATCAAACTTTTAAATACAGAAATTTTACATTGGAGTTTCAGGAACATATCATTATATAATAAATTCCTGAAACATTTATTTTTTATGGATAAAATAAATACTCTATTATAAAAGTTTTGTTATTACGAATATTAAATACATTAATATTTGTATAATATATTAAATAGATTTCTTTAATTATAATATTTTAAGTTATTAATTCTTTCTCATTCAGTAAATATTAAATAAAGTACAAACACATTAATAAGAATGAAAATATTATGCATCATTAATTATACATCTCTTTTACAAAAACTGTATAATTTATTCTTACTTTATGGATATCAAATTTTTAAAACGTTTCTATTCATAAATTAGAGATATTATAATAGACTATTTAATTTAATACAATGAAAATAATTTTTTGGATTAAAAATCAATTAATTTATTTCTTTTCATTTTGTCATGAAATGAGAAAAATATGTTTTGCTTTAATATTGGCATTATATAAAGTAAATAATTGGAGTACACATACTTGTATAAAATATTAAAAATGAAATCTGTCGGAAATTCTGTATCACAATAAATTCATTTTAGATTTCTAGTGATTTAAGATTTGAATAATAATGAATATCAAATCTTTGATTTGCAATATATATTTATGGACCGATGAATAAAAAAAATATAAAAAACTAAATTTTTACATGTCAATACGTGATTTTTTGTAAATCCAGTTCATTGTTTTTTGATTTTTTCCTGTGAAAATATTTTCAACATGGAAGACACTTTCAATGTGAAGTATATAACAGTCAATCATGTTCTTAAATGAAGACGAATGTACTCTTTAGCAGAGAAAATTAAAAATAAAATTTCTAACTTATACTGTGTTTATAAATAACTGTCATTCCACTAAGAGCTCTCAACTTCATGCAATATTATCTACGAGTGTAGTAAAATAAGTCCTTAAACATTCCAAGAGATGGTAATCGTAGGATCGAAAATGGTTTGTTTTACTAAGCATCATGGATTATTAGACAACTATCTAAGCTCAGTAACTCGTATTCATGATCAAGACACCTTTTCCCATTCAAAAATTATTTTCCATAACTTTTCAGTCACATGCGACCATCTTCTTCTGTTATTTGGGAAAATTTAAAAGAAACTACCCAACGTTTTGATTTGTCCTCTATTACCGGTTTATGTAGATGAATTAAGGTCTCAACAATGGTGAGGACTCTACGCAACAACCAGTCAACTCAAAGCCGAAGCAATAAAGTTTTGACTAGGTAGCACTTGAATATCGAATCTGTTGGAAGTAAACGTAATGATAACCAAGGCACAAATACAAAAGCAGGTTTATTTATAGCAAATAAAAGTCTTACATAAAAGACAGAGCGACAGCGTATGCTTCGTGCTTGGAGACTCAACGCAAGTGGTGACTTGTAGTTCTGAGAACTTCGCCATCCCTCCTTTGCGCGCATGCGCAGCCAGAACTTACATCGCACGACGCAATCTATTAAATGTTAAGGAAAGGGAAAGCAAATATGCATTGATATCCAGCAATTCTCCGTATCAATGCTTATTTCAAACACATACACAACAATGCAATTTTCTAATAAAAATAATGATGCCTTAAAATATAATAAAAGCATTAAGATTAATTACATATGCATGTTATCCAATTAATTTGCTACAAACCTTATGCTTATTACTATTTAAACTTTTTTGTTAATTTATCACCGAGCATTGCATTAGATGGTAAATATTTTAAATTAAACAAACAAACCATTTTTATAAAATTCTCTCGCAAAATTATGATGAATGTCAATATGGTTTGAGCACGAATGATATACAGGGAGTCTTAGAGCTGATTGATTATCAGTAAACACCACACTTTTCAATGTATCAATCTCTTTTTGTGAAAGTTCATTGAGAAATCTTTGTAGGTAAAGAGTCCCTTTTGTAAATTTTGAGAGACTCATATTTTCTGCATCTGTGGTTGATAATGCAACAGTTCGATGTTTTCTTGATTACTAAGAAATCGCTCTTTCAGAATTCTTGAAGACGCATCCTGTGCAAGATTTCCTGTCGTTGATATCTAAATCCTAGTCAAAACTAACAAATATATAAATAGTTTTGCACATTCTTTGTATAACATACCTTGATTTTTTGTTCCTTTCTAGTATCTTAGGAATATTTTTGCTGCGTTTTTCATGGATTGTTATTAAACTGACTAAGAAAACTGACAGCGTAAATAATGTCTGGTCTTGAGGCAACAAACAGATATATTAGAGATCCAATTAAAGATCAGAATTATATGTTTTTTCCAATTTATATTTTTCTTCTTTATTCTATAGAGACATCTTTTTAGTTAATTTAATATATTCATGCGAGTTGCAATATTTTTGCATCTAGAATTTTGTACTTGTGCAAGAAATCATGAATGTACTTTGATTGAGATATTGTTAAACTGTTTTTATATTGTTTGAATTCAATACCTAAGCAGTAAATGAATAGTCCTAAGTTTTACATTTTGAAAGCTTTTGCTAACTCACCACGAATATTTTCATAAACGTTTTTGCTACTTGTAAACACTATTAAGTATACATCATATACAATGATGACTGCTTCTGCAGAAAATGATTTCATGTGATAAACACATTTATCAGAGTTAAACGATTTAAACTCAAGAGGTTTAGTTTAGTGTCCAGTTTGTTGTATCACTGTCTCCCTGATAGTTTGAGACAATAAAGAGGACGTTTTAGTAAACAAACGTGATCTTTATCAGGAGAAACATAAAATTCTTCTGGTTGCTCCATAAGGATTTCTTCATTCAGATCTTCATTTACGTATGTCATCACAAATTCTAATTGATATCCAGTAAGGTTATTTTCAACTGCGTAAACAATAACAGTTCAGAACGAACTTAATCTTGCAATTTCTTATTTAAATCTTCTCCAGGTTTCTGAGAACATCATTTTGCAACAATTCTTGCTTTTAATTTTTCAACAGTTCCATCATCTTTGGACTTAATTTTTAAATCCATTTTGATCTTATAACCCTTTTATATTTGGGAGTTGAATCTAATGTTCATACATTTTCTTTAATTAATGCAACAAGTTCTTCCTTCATAGCATTTTTCGATGCTATTTTGTTCGGTCCAGCGAGAGCCTTTTTTAAAGATCGGGTTTGCTTCAAAACAAACCGTAATTATAGAAACTTGTCCATATTCTTTTCTTGAACGACCAATTTTGATTGTTCTTAAGCTCTTAGGCTTTCCAGGAGGGTTACGATAAACGATTCTATCCAGAGGCAAGACGTCAGCTATCCGAAGCTTCCATTTCTGTTTGGAAGTCCGATGACTTGCCTCTCTTTTTAGTAATATCGCCAAGGTCAAATGACTTGTCTTCGCTGAGCGTAGAATTTCGCCTTTCATAATTATAGGTAATGAATTCCCTTTCTGACGCTGGCAGATGGTTTTCAAATTCTTCAATAAATCTCACATCTCGGCTTGATATTTATTTTTCTGGTTTTCTAATCATACATACGATATGACTTCGATTCTGCTGAATATCCGATGCTTTTCAATTATTTATTCTTTATATATAATTTTTATCCGAATATTTTAAAGTATGGCACACATGACTTGTTGCGAAAAAAAGTGTTCGTGTGAAGTTGAATCTTCAATGCTCTTTTTAGGCGAGCGATTACGAATGTAAATGGAATAATATATAACTTCCACTCAGAAGTTAGAAAAAAGTTTCGAATTCTGAACGGAAATATTCTAATCCATTATGGGTACGAAGTGCTTTAATTTTTTTCCCTGTTTGATTTTCAACTGAAGCTCTTTATAATTTAAAAAGGCCTTTTTCACTTTATTTTTAGTTTTCAAGAAATTTATTACTATATATTTTTGTGGCCACGGTAGCCTTGTGGTCATGGCTTTCGATTCGTGGCAGGTGGTTTTCGTTGAGTCGCTGGTTGCTAGTTCGTGCCTTGGCCGCTAAAGACCCGTCGTGTAACCGGGGCTGATGCACGTTAAATCTGTCGTAGCCTAAAGTAATTCCATTGGCCTGTTGAGGAAATTAGGAGACGGGTGCCAGGTGTTCTCGTCACTTGAACGAGGTTCAAAATTACAAGATCCGTCTCCAATACCCCTCGTGTTGATTCTATTCGACGCTAATAAAAAACTAAACTAAACTAATACTATATATTTTGATTTATCCTCAATGAAAGTAAAAAAAAATATGAACCTACAAGTGAATGCACTCGCATGGTCCACAGACGTCAGAATATAAAAGTTCTAAAAAATTTTTACTTTTGAATTTAGATTCTTTTGGAAAAGGGGCAACAGCCTGTTGTGATTGAATGCAGATTTTACTGTCCCTTTACAGAATCTTTGACATCAAAATTTAATCCTCACATAATTCTTTTAGTCTTTAATTTCTTTAGATCTCATTCAATTAAATGTCGAAATGTTTCATGCCATTTTTGAAATTAGATATAAATGCCATTTTATTTGAAGTTGAAATACCCTTTTTCGGTACCAGTTGTTATCGTTTCAATTTTCGGTATCACGTGGTATAAATATATTTTGCAGATCTTTGTCATTAGAACAGTTCCACTGGCTTCAAATACTTTTGCTTCTTCTTTAGAGAAAATAAATGAACGAGTGTTCATCGGCGCTTTTGATATTGATAAGATGGTTGCATTTTTATTCCGGTACATATAGCACATGTTTACATACATGTCCGGTACATAGTTTAGATGGTTGCATTTTTATTCCGGTACATATAATAGCACATTCTTGAGAACTGTTCTGGAATGTTTAGCATTTTGAACAGTAATGCTAACTGAACCTTTGCCGGTTACTTTAGTAGTTTTATCATCAGCTAGTTTCACGAAACAGTTTGTTTCTTTACTTATTTTGTTGAAAAGCATTTAATCGTTGCACTTATGAGAGGTCGCTCCACTATCTGAACACCAGCGGGAAAAATGCTCTCGATCTGGGCTTTATTATGGCACACAGACGATGATGGATATTCAACAGATTTCACTAATATCAACTAGTCTTGATTTGGCAAAGTGTGTTTCCTATCGAATATTTTTTTTTGCTACATTTGGATGTTTTATGTCAATACTTTGAGCACTAATTACACTTCAGATTTCTAAAACACTTCTGATTCGCTGTTTTGATTTGGCTTGTATTCTAATTCTCGAAGTTCGTTTTTGAATACTGGTTACCATTTCTTAATGAATAGTATTAAGCACACTGTGTGATGCAAGATTTATCTTTCTTTACTTGCTACATATTCTTCCAACAATTTTATTTTGAGAATTTCAGTATTCGGTAGTTCGAAAATTTCAAGATTCTGTTAATATAATAACTGTACCCGTGAGCGTCAATGTGTTACCATTCACAGAATCTCGAGCATATACCTCCGAATAACTATATTTGAATCTCATCTGGATCGGTTAAATGGAACAGACGCTAGAAGTGCAGATGTTGGCAAAGATTTTTTATGACCACCCTGTATATATATGTGTGTGTGTATTATATTGAATATAATTATTATTCCACATAGTATTCCTAAGAATCGATGAATCACTATTATGATTTATACTGATATATGAAAAACATGTCTTGAGGGTATAAGAGTAAAATCAGAAATAAATTATTTTTATTTGAGGACTTAACATACAATGTGTGTTATGTAAATCATGTAAGCCTGATTTCAGATCCATGTTGATAACAGCATCTTGTAAATACATCTCTGAAAGACGAAATTCGTGTGACATATATTTATTTTATCTAATTTATTTTAAGGTAGAGAAATGTTTGTGGAAAGCCTATTTTAACTAATTACTATGAGGTTCATTTTTCTCTTTTAAAGCAAAACTGCATTTAGTCAAAAATTATGAAACATGTATTAATTTTTGGATCGCGATTTTTTTCGTTATAAATAAATTGCAAATATCCACGTTTTCAGAATTTAAAAATATATAAGATAATTAAAAATAAAAATGTTTTGTTTCATATGATCAATTATATGCTCTTAGATGGATAATGTACCTTAAATATAGAGAGAAAATGCTGAAAAAAATTATCATTAAAAAGAGTCATTGATAGTTGAATTTTGAATCATCTAGTACAAATTTCAAAACCTTTCTAAAAAGAAAGGGTCTCAAAGTGTTCCTATCCATTTCAATAAATAAATTTAACTTTAATTTTAAGTGATCCCAGAGGACTTTGTCTGTGTTAACAATTTTACGAAGGAAACAATATACCTGGAAATAAGTTTTCAAACTTATTTCAGCTTTCTTATTCTTTTAGTGTGATGAAGACTTTTATTTTGAATCAAATTTAAATTTGCGAAGTGTTATTACTTTCCAAATTCATTGATATTTTATGGATGCTGAGGAATTGCTGAGATAAAAATTTTAATTGGAATATTTCAAATATTGACATGATTTATTTTGCATTATAGATAAATGATAGAGATACTCAAGCTTCTGCAAAACTCCTTTCGTTACCAAAATTTTGTATAGAAAAGTTAAAATGTAAAAATAAAACACCTTCTAATCACTAATTTTGATTTAAAAATTAAAAAACTGAAGTAGAGTACTCAGTTATTAAAATTGAACTGTAGTGGATATTAAAATATCATTCTTGTTACATTTTAAGTTAAACAGTTCATTCCTCTCAATTTAAAAATAATTCTTGCTATTTCAGGTATGATAAATGCAAATCGGGTAGCTTCCTTTATAGAAATATTCAAGAGATTATTTTGAAATTATCATTACATTTGAAAATATGTTTTAGGAATTATGTTAAAATCGTTACTAAATTAACTGTTTACAACACATTTTTTATCGTGTTTAATTGTAGAAGGGCAAGATTCAATGAATAAATTATGATTCTGCATTAAAAAGCAACATAAGTATTTATGTTTCGCTTCGGTGTTTTTCCAACGTCAAAATCTTGCTCAAATAAAAAGTTTTAATCCATTAATTTAATATTTATTAGCTCATTGTACGAAGTTTAGGGGTCTCAATAACTAGAATCAAAGTAATAATTAATTGTTTTTAGAATTCAAGTACAGTTTGGATAAAAACATGTTCTATATATTTTTTTGATTTTTTTACACTTAATCTTAATCCAAATAATGCATTCGAAATTTATTCATGACACTTATTAATAAGCCTGTATATACTTTTGTTAGGATGTTAATTTCTTTCTTTCTTTAAAATATTATGCATTTAGGATAATTTGTTTCTGAACTTATTAGTTGCTATGTGATTTTATTCATAACATAATCTATTCTTTGTAATTTTAAGTTTATTTTTAGTACCAATGTTTTATAATAATATACCTGAAATGAATGTTTAAAATAATAAACTCACTAAGAATGCATCACAATAAGATTAAGTCTTTAGCTGAATGTTGTCATTATTTTTCTTCAATTGTGAACGCCTTTACTTGGAAAGTTATAAAATATCCTAAAATAGTATAGCTTGTTTGTGACATATTTCAATTAAAACTAAATTACACACACACACAAACACACACACACACATATATATATATATATATATATATATACATATATGAAACGAGTGGTGATGTAAATATGCTTTAAGCTAACGATGACAACTTAGTACAACTATTATACAAATTTATTAACCGTCTTTCACATGGGGTGAATTATAAACACTACAAACATTCAAAAACTTCCAATAATGCCCTGGAGAAGAATGCGTTCCTTTCTTTTATGCCACTCCAATGGCACACTGGACCGATTGGCAAATCTGAATATTTACCAACAAGGAAACTCTGGTGCCAGCATCCAGCCGGGGCATGACATATCATTTCAAAACAAAAAAAGGTTTATATGAACTTGAAATACATCTGTAAGAAAAGAAAAAATAGACGCACCAAGAAGCAGTTTTCCAAACGAGACAAAAATTGGAGGGTATGAAAATTATGTTTAGGATAGAAAATGATAGAAATATTATAACAATTGAATGATTTATTTCAGAGAATCATAGTTATATACAAAGTAACGAGCATAATAAAGAGTTGACCCAACTCTAGCCTGGATGCAAGCTACCATGCGAAGTGGTATAGAGTGATAAAGCTCCCTGATGATCTCCTGTGGTATTTCTTGCGGAATTTGCTCCATGAAGGGCTAGGTCATCAACATTCCCTCGCAGATGCAGTTGCCTTCCCATCATATCCCAGACATGCTCGATTAGGAGAGAGATCTGGCTGGTCAAGGAAGTGTTTCACAAGATTTAAGACAGTTGATAGCAACACCAGCCGTATGTGATCTGGCATTATCTTGCTGAAAAATAAGACCAGGGTACTGCAGAAAGAACAATAACAAGACAGGTCTCAGAATGTGATAGACGTACCGCTGTGCTCTAAATGTGCCTCTAATGATTATCAAAGGGGACCGGTTATCAAGGGAAATAGACACACAAGACCATAACTCATGATTAAGAGCCTGTGTGGCTCCTGGGCGTCTCCAGACGCATCTCCTATCATCGTTAGGACACTAATGGAAGCGGGATCAGTCTCTACACACACCAGTCAGAATCATTCTAAACTGAATGAGCCAAGTACCACTCTAATCTGGCTCGACAGTGAGCAGGAATGAGTGGCAGGTGGCTCGGTTCGAATGTAGATTTCACTCTATCAGAAGTTTGTGAATAATCATGGGGGACACTCGTTTGCGGGTTGAATGTCTGATGGTTGGTAACGATGAATCATGTGCTGTGACAGCTGATATGATAATCACTCTGTCCACCGATCTGCTGTGGCCCTATGTTAAGCGCTACCATCATGACGCTGAAATCTGCCAATGTCTCCTCATTCTTGCCAGCATCTTCTAATCGTTTCGACCCATATGACGAGAGATTCTCCAATTACCCCCGCCTGCCTCTTTCAATCCAATGATACGTCCCATTTCAAACTTCTTTTCTCTACTTTCTTCTTCCTTCAAAATACATTTTTTCAGTCTTTGAAAAATATTCTTAATCGCAATCCAACAGAAAATTTGACTATCAGATTGAGAATCGCTTTTTATATAAATCTGCTGATTGAGTAGCTCCAGTGCGCTGTAGCTCCCACTTTTCATTCATTGGACATCAAATTTTACTCATTTCTATGATACGTCTTAATGTCGCTGCGTATGAAATTTCATTACAAATTCTACTTGGTGCGTTTTTTTTTTTTTTGCTATAGAGTGTAAAAATTAGTTGCATAAAGAATATAAGAATAGTAACGCAATCAATAATGAGAAGTAAAAAATAAGATTTCAGATTTGCAATAAAAGTATTTTAATATTTTTACTATTCAATAGGTAATACAGCAATTTTTGAAATGTGTCTTTTTACAATATTACCATTTTACAATTTTAACTGCACAAATCAATTTTTACTATCAGTACCTAGGAATATTTAAACTATTTTTCACATTGTCCAGTGAACTATCGGAAGATTATCCTCCTTTAGCGATACAACACTATTAAGTTTTAAATTTGATTTATAACAATGCCCTTTACTACGTGCTTGTAAATTGTTAAGACAATCCTTTCTCCATGATTTCCAAACATATTGTACAACTTCAGCAATTTTTCTATATTTATCAAGTTTATTGGTATTTACAGAACATAAATCTGGTTCAAAAATTGCACTAATAGCTCAACTGATGAGAAAGTGAGTAGGCATTAAGATTTCAAAGTTTTCAGCTTAAGTTGAAAGGGGAATGAGATGTCTCGAATTCAGAATTCCCTCAGTCTGAACAGTTATAGTGATGAATTATTCTAGAATCAATGATAACTTACCAATAGTCAATCTTAAATGAAATTTAAGTGATTTAACTCCAGCTTTCTAAATTCCTCCGCAGTTGGGTGATCTGAGTGGTATAAATTTCCAATGTACCCTTACAACGGAGAGAAAACTGACCACCCTCTCATCCAGTTGCATTACGAGATTATGTAACCTTTTCAAATCCTTTGATGCTTTTTATGAAATTTGCGGCATTTTCTGACAACATGATAGCACATTCACCATGACGAGCGAAAAACTGCTTTAAGGTAGCGATGAATGCAACTGAAGATAATCCGGTCACAAATTCCAAGTAACTCCTCGAGCTGCCAGACACAAAAATAGTCACATAAATTTTAAGAATTCCCTTCCGCTTATTTTTAAATTTAAAAAAAGCCCTCAATAGTCTACACCAGTGTGGAAAAAAGGAAAGGTTTCTGTCACTCTCTCTTTAGGTAAATTACCCATGATTTGAGTAGCTGAAATTATGCACGATTTTTACTCAAATATCTCTACTGTTATTTGGCCAAAATTGTTGCCTTATAAAGTGAAGTAAAGACACTGGGTCCTATATGTAAGAACTTCTTATAAAAATATTCCAATATCAATGTTGTAAGTGTATGACGTTTTGTTAAAATAATAAGGATGTTTAGCATTTTCGCTTAATTCTGAATTGACTAATCTTCCTCCAATATGCGAAACTTGAATTTCATCTCGAAAAGGGTTTAGAAACTTCAACTTACTTTTATAGGATACACTTTTATCTTGTTTAAAGACTTTTATTTGTGCACCAAATTGTTGTGATTGAGCATGCTGGAATAAAACATCACGAGCATGCTTCAGTTCTACATAGGTAATAAAATGATCAGCTAAGTTTTTTTTCTGTAACTTCAGCAGGAACCTAAATATAAACTTAGAATTCCAATTAATTTTAAATAACTATTTGAAAATTCACAAAAATTGTTAAGAAAGTTGTCAATTCTAAATTGTACATAATTATTTACGATTGGCTTCAGTTCTTATGTAAATCTGGGATTAATATTAAAAAATTCCTGATACTTTGAAAGGTTAGTGTCAATGTGAAGCAACTCCGGTTCCAACCACCAAAGTTTGTTTCCAATTAGCTCATCTGCAGAAAGACTTCTTCGCAAGGGATCAGCTGGATTGACATTGGACTTGATGTGTTGACATTTAAATTCGCTTGTTAGATCTGCTATTCGAACAACTCTATTAGCAATGAAACGCTTTAAAAGATGAGGGTTTGTCCGTATCCACGATAACTCTCTTGTAGAGTCAGTGTCGAGGTGCACTGCATTAACACCGAGTTGCATTTCATTTAGAACCTTGTTTACCAGCTTCGATAATATTACAGCTCCCAAAAGTTAGAAGTGTGGTAGTGTAACACATTTTATTGGTGCCACTCTAGATTTACTGCACAACAAATTTGCACTCAAGTTCCTATAATTATATTTGCTTCGACATAATTGCAAGCTCCATTGGCCTGGTCTGATGCATCCGAAAATCCATGAATTTCTACTAGTGCATTATTAGTTGGAATTACACAACGAAGAATGTTCAAGAGCTTGATGTTTTGGAGATTGCGAATGAAATCTTGAAATTTATTTTTTCCTTGTTGGGGACTTCTGCATCCCAAGACAGTCCCAACAATTATAATTTCTGTATGAAGACTTTAAATGTCACAATAAAAGGACAGGTCATACCCAATGGGTCATATAACTTTTCAAGGAATTACAACATTGTCCTTTTGGTAAGGATTGATAGAATATCTTTGTTGTCAAATGTAAAAAGAAAATTGTCCATTTTATGATCCCAAGATAATCCCAATGTTTTCATTCAAGTATGTTCATCACTTCCAACGACATATTTTTGTCATCAGTAGAGACTTGTGAAAGGAGTCCATGAAACTATTAGAACATCATTTATAAAGATGCATTCCACCTGCTTTCATTATGCAAATTAGCAGTTGCTGAATCTGAATCACTTTTTTTAAGTCTGGCGCACCACTAAGAACATCATCAATGTGAAACTCATTATTGGCTACAGGGGCTGCTAAGGGAAAATTGCCTTTTTCATCTTCTGCCAATTAAAGAAGGGTTCGACGGGCTAGAAATGGAGCAAAGGTTGTCCCATAGGTCGGAGTCGTTAAAGATAAGTTTTTATGGGAGAATCAACAGAATTTCTCCAAACAATTCGTATAAAATATGTTGTTGCGAAGGGTGAATCTTCACCTACTTATACATTTTTTCATATCAGCTTAAGAAACAATGATGTGTTTCCGAAATCTAAGAAGAGAAGACCAAAGTTTGCACAGTTCCACCCTTGAGTAAAATGTTATTCAGCGATATGTTGTTAGAAGTCTTGGCAGAAACATTAAATACTAGGCTTAATTTAATTGTACTTTTATAAGGCCTATTTGAAACATCGTGAGGAATGTATTAATGCAGATTTTGACATGACCGAGGTTTTTATATTCCACCAGAAATTCATTATATAATTGTCCAATGGCTGGGTTTTCATTTATTCGAAGCAAAGTGCTATTAAGTCCCCTTCCTCTAACAGAAAAATCTTGGGAAAAACAAAGTTCCACTTTATCTTACACTATTGGCATATGGACGATATAGTGATCATTGCAATCTCCAGAGTGAGTAGCATCAAAGCGTTCTAGACAATATTTCAGTTCCTTATTGACAGGTCGTTTTCTGGCAATGCTTCAACGCACTAGTATCACTTTGCACACTTCAAGTAATTAAATATCCACAATATGTGTTTGGGAGCAAGATCTTTTTATTGATTGTAATTTGACTGTGTTTTTAAATTTAAAAAAAAATGTTTTTGCTCCGAGCAATACACAAACTTTCGGAGGCTCGAAAAATCGAGTCGTCCATTGTGATTCCTGTAGGTAATTGCATGTTAAAAATATTTAATCGATGATGGTGAGATGGTGTTAAATCAGTAATTTTTGGAACCACTAAAAATTCAATATCTGTTACAAAATAACGCTCATTGTTAGAAAATACTTTGTTTATTTGTTGATCAACTGTTACTAAAGAGCCATTTAATCCGCCGACTGGAACATTTTTTTTACGTCCTTTTAATCCTAAAAAAATAGCGGAATCATTTGGTATAATCTAAGCTTGAGAAGCGCTGTATAATATCACTCTACACTGTTTATATTCTCCGCAGTTATCTTTCACGTAAATAGATGCAGTATCAGAAGAACATATGTTGTTTTTGCTTGGGAAACAAAATTCTGAATAACATTTTCGCTTCCCGTAAGCTTAATCAAATCATTTTCATCAGTTGATGAAGACGCTTGGGGAGAAGAAATAGGGGGAGCACCATTTACGCATCAATAATTACATACACAAGACGATTGATTAATATGTTGATCTGAAATATTTTTTTTTCTTCTATGCAATAAAGAATGATGTTTAATACAGTTCAACAACATTAATTATTAATTTTTGTTATTTTACTCGTAACATAATATTAATTTCTATAAAAAGTATTTTCTTTTGAATACTTATTGATTAACGGATTGTAGTAATATAATTGCAAATAATTATTTCATTATTTGAAACTTTATCAACATATGCTATTTTAAAATTTTGAAGTTATGAAATGTATTTTTCAATTTATAAATTTTTGTACTACTTTTATGTTAGTTTTCAAATTTGTTTTATTAAAATATTTATTAATATAGCATTTTGCATTCATTAAAAGCTGTTATAGGTAAAAATGTTTGATATCAAGTCTATTGGTAACATTGTTGTTGGATATTAATGCATATTTACTGTACTCTACCTCTAGTTTAGAATAGAAAGCGCAATGTTAGTTGGGGCTGCGCTTGCACATAGAGCTGATGAAGTAGTCTTTAGAATTATTACGTCACATTTACCTGACCTCCAAGCGTATAGTATCGCTGCTGCGTTGTCTTCTATGTATTTTTTATTATGTGATATTATTATGTCACTATAAATAAATATGCTTTTGCTAGTATACTATGGTAATCACTATATTAGTTTCAATAATTATTAATATCACTAAAACTTCTTTTCTAAATAAATTAGTTACTATTAGAATTTAAAAGCTAATAACCTGTAAATATATTTAAATTATAAACATAATGTTCTGTGATATTAAATTACTTTATGAAATAACTTATTTAATAAATTTGAGAAAAAGATATTTGCTTTCCAAACCTTATTAAAAATAAATTGGTTTTCCAGTGGAGTTGAAGACAAAACAATATCCTACATATCATTAAAAAATTTAATTTTTTACTTTAATGAATGTTCTACAAATATTTGTTTATAATAATCTTTGATAATCATAGTAATTCAATTTTGAAACAAAACAATATTAAAGCTCTATATCTATAAATGGAAAATCAGCTACGTGCTTCTTTCAATAAACAAAAGAAAAAAAGCATATAAGAATATTGCTACTCATTTTTAAGTAGCTTTCCTGGAAAAAAAAAGAAAACATATACTGTTCCGAATAAAACTAAAATATCTTTTAACGCTAATACAGTATTTTCGTCCATTACTATTCAGCGAAAGAGTTCTTGAAGTAAATAGACGGTGAAGAACGTTTTGCAAGTCAAATTCAATTACGTTTTACGCTTTAATCCACACCTTGGAAATCAGATGAAGCAGTAGCTTTGTAAGGGAGTCTTAAAATTTTTGTGTACTATATTGGTCCTTTTCACTCATTTCCTGTAATATGTCCTTGGTATGTAAGGTAGAAAAGTTTGCCAAATTGTGTAAACAACAGAAAGCCCAATAGTTAAATACCCATCTGTATTCAAAAGTAGCAAAGCTGTACCCCTTATTATTTAGTAACAAAGGAAACTACTTTTTCCTTCACTTTCAAAGAAAATAACACAGAGAAGATTTAAGCATTTGTTTTTATACGTATTTTACATTTCCCACAAATGATGTGCCGAAATTCTGTTTAGTGAATAAATTATTTGCAAGCAATGCAAATTTAAACATCTTTTTCAACTGAAGTATTTTTGTACAAGCCAATATATTTTCCAACATATTTGTAAATATTTTTTGCTAGATTTAAAATGAAAGGTTCAATAATCGAAACAGCTTTAAAAATGATTCAAGAGTGATTTATTCCTTTTTTCAATTATGTGCATAAAACCGATAACTTCCGCTTGGCTAAAATAACTCATTTTTCATTAATTCATAAATCTAAAAACAATATATTTTCCAAAATTAGATTTATTTTTAGTTTTACTGTAAATAGCAGAATTAGTTATTTAAATTGTTCTAAAAATAGAATGAGAAGTTTTAATACTTTAAACGAAAATAAAATGCTGACAGTAAAATGAAATTCAATAATAGAAGTAAATAAATTGTTTTCGTATATTTATTTAGAATTTGCTGTATGAGGTTTGTTCAATAAGTCGTCCTTAGAAACTCCTAGTAATGGTGCTAGTAGTATCGAAATTGGTTTGTACTTAGTAAGCCTCATGGCTTACTAGATAACTCTCAAAGTTTCAGCTAATCGTATTCATGATCATAACGTCCTTCGTACCTCAAAACAGTTTCGTCTTATCATTTCCTGCGGATGAGATCATATTTCCATCAATAGAGCAGATTCACAGGAAGCAACCCATTATTCTTATGGTTTCTTGGTTTCCGGTGTGTATTGATGAGTTCAGGTCTCATCGATGGTGTGAACTCGACGTCAAATAACATTGACAACTTAATGCAACCACAATCAAATTTTTATTTTCTTACAAAATAAAAACTGAGTTATGAATCATTGTCAAATTTGTTTCAGCTCCTTTTAACAGATGGAAGCACACAATGGTAACAAAAAATTACCAAAACGATATCATCTATTTTCAAATACAAATACTTTTTGAACCACTCTCGTATATTATGATTAACTGAACCATATTCGTAAGTTAATAAATGCTTGAAACGGCAAGAAACAAATGATGGCTGTGTAACATCATAACATCTGTTCCAATGTGACCTATCCAATTAAATGGTGGCTCCGTAAACATTTCTAAAAAAGGCTCAGAGAAAAGGTTTCACGATTAATACATGAAGAACATTTTTTACAATACAAAATTTCCATTTTAATTCTTGTACTCGTGTATTACCTAGTATTAATTAATATTTTGAGGCGTTTATTTTGAAAGATATAGAATTTTGAATTCGAAGGATTTATTTTGAATAACCATATATATATATATATATATATATATATATAAAGAGAGAGAGAGAGAGATGACAACAAATAATTCCAAGGCTCCAGATGGTTTAAATATATTTCATTTTTCTGCGTGCCACGTGAACTTTTAAATTTGCTAAGAAAAGAGTAAGAAAAAAAAAAGGAAAGTGTCTGGGAAAGTAAAAATGTCTATTGGTGTTTTTCGTAGAAACTATGCATCATGTAACAAATGTCTGTGAAATACTTGAAATTGATTTAGTTATACTCTATTTTAAATATTAGTTATTCTTATATTTTATACTCTATTTTCAATATTAGTTATTCTTATTTTTATACTCTATTTTCAATATTAGTTATTCTTATTTTGTATACTCTATTTTCAATATTAGTTATTCTTATTTTTTTATACTCTATTTTAAATATTAGTTATTCTTATTTTTTATATTCTATTTTCAATATTAGTTATTCTTATTTTTTATACTCTATTTTCAA
>BMAW01020442.1:0-13970 GCA_019974015.1 Nephila pilipes
GATGGACAAGAGTCCGGGTAACATTTTTCAATCCATTGTTTCGCTTGCACGGTGTTTTTACCCATTAAAAAACAATGTTTTATCAGAACACGAAACTCGGTTTTTTTCCATTTTTTAAACAAACTACAAAACGACTTTACTCCAACCTCGATAACTCAGCTGTTTCTGGTCCGATCGACTTAAAATTTTGACACGTTTCAAGCAAAGGTTCGTACTCTAGAAAGACCTGGTTACTGGTTTACTACGAGCGCCATCTCTGGGTTAGTCTCGGGAGTTATTGATTGATGTGTTAGATATGAGAAGGGGAAAGCCTTTTGTTATCAACCATTTTCCCGCAGTGACCGAAAAGGTAAGCTCAAATATGGTTTGGGGATGTATGCTTGTCTAATCCACTGTTAAACAGAATGTTTATAAAAAAAATATTCCGACTTTGTATAGTTACAATAACAAATCTCAAGAAATTACGCCCTTTTTCGAGAAATTAAATTTAAAATAATTGTTAAAGCTTATAAAATTATAAAAGTTCAATTTTACTACTAGAAAAATGATAGATATCTACTTGATAGTAAAAGTCATTTTGCAATATTTTCAGCATGTTTGGGGTTACAGTTTGAATACCTGCAGTAATTCACAGTTAGAAGCGGAAAATCACTTTTTAAATATAAAATAAGAAGTGGTCTCGAAGGAAAAAAAAATTCACAGAGTTAAATAACGACTTTAGGGATCCATTGATTAACAGCATGGTCGTTATCTGCCATGCGTCCACACACACATAGTCCACTTTACCGAATCACTAGTATATTCATCTTTCATGTTTCTGGTGGTGTTTACCTTGAACATCTATGACTTTATAATCTTTTAAGTGTTATTTACTTGATTTTCCCAAAACGTTTATGATTTCTTTGTTTTGTAATTGTAACTGGAATATTCTTTTGTAAATATCTCGTGCTCTCTGGCTAGCTTTTAATTTCTAAGACGAACTTAAGCTCTTAATTTCTAAGAATTGAACCATCGACTGTTGAATATTTGAAAGATATATAATTAGTGAAAAACTCGAATGTGAAAGATTTCTAAAAATCCATGAAGATAGAGCCCCTGACGCTCAAGTCATAGTCCCTTAAATTAACAATATGCATAAAGCTCTATACCTAGTTATACGAATTCTCCAGAGCAAAACATAATTTTGTGAAGTTTCAAATTCATTGCTTTCACGCCCTTCTTGAATTTAAATCAAAGTCCCCCGTAACAAATTGAAAAACACATGTCTTAGCATGAAAAACAATTACTTTCTTTTTCTGGTTGCCTCCTTATCCAAAGATAACAAATCATCATACACTTTAAGAGATACGCGCATAAATTCTGAATTACTTAATACTTTTTACGATTTATCTCTCACATTATATACTCTCTCGTTCTCTTACTTATTTACTGCGACTATTAACAATTTAACCAAAAGACTTAGTAATACCTTGCTGTTGACCATTGCAACTCCTTCCTACCTCAAGGTAAGCACCTTTCATCAACAGTGTTAAAGTATTTAATAAATGGCTAGCTCTCTTAGAAAATTTTTTCATTTTTAAGTTCATCTACTATCATGAAACTTGGACGCTTTCTATTAGAATCGTGTAGCATTGTGGCGGTCGCGAAACGGCAGCGCAGATTCGAACCCTGGACCAAGGGATCCGAAGGCGACGGGCCTACCAATCAAGCCGAAAAGATATCCAATCGGGCTGGTTGAGTAAGGCCTTTTAACCAGTGGCACTGCTGTAGAAGGAAGTCGCTACACACTCCCCCTCCAGTATCATCGCAGCGTGATGATACGGAATGGAGATAAACGTGCGCCAATTTATTCAGAAGGCGCCGAAACGTGCGCCATTTTGTTCAGAAGGTCTTTTTGCCAGAAGGCGCCGAAACGTGCTCCATTTTGTTCAGAAGGCGCCGAAACGTGCACCAGAACCGGAATATCACTAGTTGCGCTTGTCTTAGACACACAGAGACAAGTGTTTTTGCATCGGAACATATGCAAACAGTAGGAATAGGCCGTGCTGCCACCTAGGGCAAAAGCCCTGAGTCACCACTAACGGCGTCACCACTACGGCAGGTTCCAACGTTTTGCCTTTTCCCGATATTTAAAATGGTACCAGCACAGCCAACCTTCCCGTTTCTTAGCACTAGCTCTAGATACCGATGTACTTCGTCTACGTTGTGGTTTTGGGGATGCATGTCTTGAACCCGACCTAACCAATCTCGAGAGTTCATCTAACTGTTGTTGCATCTTAAACAATTGCTCATCCCGACGACTAACGTGATCAGTACTCGAATTACCATCAGAAACGGAGTTTATACTGCCCTGTGAAAATTCAATAATTTTGTCCGCCATTTCCGCTAACTTGTTTAGTTTCTCTGAACTAACAGCTAGAACGGCTTGAACTTGCGGTGGTAAACGCCTCATCCAGATGTTTTTAAGAAAAGATTCGTCTACATGGTTTTCACTCAATTCTCGCATTTGTCTAAGCAATAAACACGGGGATCTATCACCTAATTCCAAATCCTCAATTAGAGTTTTAACTTTCCGGTTTTGCGATACTTCAAACTGCTCTAGTAAACGGTCTTTAAGAGCCGTATATGGACATGGGGGTGGTTCACACACTATATCTGTAGCATGTGAAAGAGTTTCAGGGTCTAATGAAGCAACGAGATGGTCAAATTTTGTTTGCTCAACCGTAATGCCAGCTAACCTAAAACTAGCTTCAAGCTGCATAAAAAATAGTTTTACATTACGGGGCCAAAAACTAGGGACCTTAACTGTTACTCTTTCACAACTATTATTTGAACCTACAGCTCCTTCACTTTTAGTATCTGTACCTTCAAGCGACATCTCTATCTGAGCTAGTGGGATAATGAGTGAGTGATCGTGAAGTTTATTGGCGCAAGAGGAGTTATTGAGAATGTATGTATGTAAAGCGCACTGGTGTAAGAGCCAGATGTAACTAAATCAACATCTCAAAGCGGCAAAAAAATAAAAATTTTACCGACCAAATTCCTGCCTCAGAGGTTCGAACCATAGATAGGGACGTTACCAATTCACAGGTGTCAGAGAGTTTCCGTCGGATAGTAAATCTTGACAACTTGCTTCCAATTAGCCTTTCCGGGAGTATTCCATGCTTGTTTCTTGAACGGGTCACCAGTTTATAGGAAAGTGGTGTTGCTAAAACCTCCGTTCCCCATAATGTCCAATCAGAAGGTGTAGGCTATACAAATAAATAAATAACTACGAAAGACTAAAAACAAGAAGAACTAACAATTTATTTAAAACTTAACGAGAACAACTTTTAACATTTCAACTATGAAACTCGACCTTCACAGGTCTGCAATCTGCGAAGCAAGTGTGTCTACAAAAGAACGCTTCCTCCTTTTCTTTAAAACGGCTTGCAGTTCCGCAGACAAAAATGACGTCACAAGATGACGTAGGCAGCCGCCACATGAAGGTAAAAAATTCAAATGCCTGATGGCGCTAAATCGTTATATACGGATAGCTCTACAGGCGTTAACAGATTCTATGTTCCACATCAGTTAAGACGCAAAGTTTTTAATGAGTTACATAGTTTGTCTCACCCAGGGATGCACGCTACTAAACATCTCATAGGATCTAAATATGTTTGGCCAGGTATGAATAGGGATATCGGCATGTGGTGCAAAACTTGCATCGATTGTCAGCAGTCTAAGGTACACTTAAACACCTGGGTTTCTCGATTCGGCACGCCTCAGAGGTTCACTTGTGATAGGTGCATAGGAACATCTGATGAGCCAGTGGAGCAGGATTCCAACATCCAATAAGATCCGCCAGCATATCAAACAAGATCCGGCAGGTTTGTCTGATCACGTCCGGGTCACCACTTGTGGCGATCGCGAAACGGCAGCGCAGATTCGAACCCTGGACCAAGGGATCCGAAGATGACGGGCCTACCAATCAGGCCGAAAAGATATCCCCCCGGGCTGGTTGAGTAAGACCTTTTAACCAGTGGCGCTGATGTAGAAGGAAGTCGCTACAGCATTAACACTAAGCCTTGTGCTGTTAATTATCACTAGGCCTTTAACATATGACCAAAACTGGAAACTAATGTATGTGATAAATTAATTACTAAAGAAAAAAAATTATCGGAATTATTAGAGTTTGAAAAATAAATTGGATTTGTCAACGGTGACAACAATCAAATATACCCCAAAGTTTCACTTACGTTACCTTTTCATGATTGCTTGAATTTCTTTCAAAATCCTCATAAAACCACTTCAAAGATTTTTAGTTCACAGTTTCTACGGATCAAAGTTTGAGAAACACTGCTTAATACAAAATAAGGGAATTTACAGCAGGGAATTATCTTTCTTTATTTCTATAATAAAGTGTCAAATTTAAAATTCTTAAAGGTATTCATGCAAATAGAATTCCATCATCTTAAGAAATAAACATAAATTATAATCTATTAAAATCAGTTTCTTTCTCTATTTATTACTACAATTTTATTAAGAGTTGTTTTTAAAAATAATTATGAATATTTTCAGTTGTATACAATTTCTCTTAAAATGTTTTATAAATTTACGTAGTTGTAAATTGTATAATAAAATGCACATCCGCAATATGATTTAATTTATATAACAATAAACAATGATCTCTAGTTGCATCATAAATAAATTTGTCTTTATTAAATTAGCATTTTGTATCATTTTCTCACACACGTTTCCCTTTACTAACCGCTGAATTTGTTTTTTTACGATATTTGATATAAAAATTTGGTTTTTTGAAATAACCGTGGTGTATGCAGACGAACCTTACTATTTCAAATGAATTGTTGTCACTGGGAATTAGAAGAGATAAAGGGATTAGAAGGAGTCAGAAAATCTTATACACGTGCGAGCAAGTGTCAAAGAACGCGTTTGCTTGTCTCAGATACTCTTTATTAAAATATATCTGTTTTCAGTTCTCAAAATATGTAGTTATTATTATTCTAATTAATGTTGGTTATAATGGGGTTAAGTAAGCCCTCATATTGATTTTTGTTATTATAAATTATTAAAGGATTTGAATAAGTTGATTAGGCTTTAAGGCTAATCTCATTTGTGTAAATATGTCTCTAACTATCAACGAAGTTAATTTATCTTAATTTAATTTTTATTAAAAATCACGTTTACTCTTTCTTCTTCTATAGGAAAATAGTTGAAAAACTATGGCTGAAATATCAAGGGATAAGCTTTGTAAAACTGGATATTTTATGTTGAATACATAATATCATCCTTTCATTATTTTTTTTTTTTAAATTTTCTTTTCTTTAATTTGGCTTTTGCCAGAGAGAAAGGCTTATTTTTCTCCCTCGTGAAAATCATAATAATGAGATGAAAAAGTATATCATGATCTATAAACAGATCAGGAGATAGGTTTGCATTTTATATCTTAAAATATCTTAGTCCTCTGTGTTTTTTAAGCAAAGGGAAAAAAATGTTTAAGTAAATGTATTTCTATATAGTTTTCTTCTTTCTACCCTCCCCCTTTTGCATACATACTATTATTCAAATGCAAAGGAAGAATAAATGGATTACTCGAAAAATGATTTTATTGAAACCCTAGTGCAATCTTCTACATAATGCCTGGATTATTGGATTTTCGTACAGTGGGGAATGAAAGAAACGAGTAATTAATTCATTTATTAAGTTGGGTATATATAGAATATTTTCTTCTAAAGTACTTCCTTAACATGGAAATTAGGTGGAAAAATCTAAACAAAAATACTAGTAACATGTTTATGAACCAAAACGGATCAAAAGATGCTAAATAATATATATACAAGTTTCATGAGTTGTGAAATTTGTTTTAAAAATAAGTATTTTCAGCTGTAAACTGCTTAGACTAGTTTGTTTCCTTTGAAAGAAAACCTGTAAATGTGTTTCTTTAATTACAAATGCATCATCTTCGAAACTTATAATCTCACTTAGAGTCAAGAGTTTATTTTGACTGTTATAAGCAACGGTGCAATTATAGTCGTGGTAATTGTAAGGTGATACAGTACCCTGAGTGAATTTTTTTTATATTATTCTTCCCATATTTGAGCACATATAAATTATGCATTTCAGAGAAATTTTGAAAATTGTTATTTTCAAACAAACAATGTATTTAGCTTTATTTTTCTTTTATATTTCACTATTTTAAAATTTCTACTACTTATAAAAATTGTAATACTTTCAAACACTTTTTTTTCAATATCTCAGAAGTATTTTTCAAAATTCTGCGAATGGATTTGGTTGTACTACTGTAATTAATGATTTAAAATTTTCTTTTTATGAGACACTACAAAAAATAGTAAAAATAATATAAGAATCAATTAGTTGGATTTTTCTTAAGAATAACTATTTATAAAAACTTTATTCCATACAGAAAATTAAAAAACATAATATGCAAGAAAAAACATGAAAATTTCATATTAATTATAAAATAAGTCTTAGTATTTTAGGGTGATGACCCTCATGGATATTAAATATCTGAAAAAAAAAAAATTTAAAACTTTGCATGCCAATGACATGATTTGACACCCCATCATAGAAAATTTAAATGTGTTGCTAAATAAAGTACCTTGAACTATGAACTTTTGTACACCTGTTTAATGTAGTAAAATTGTTTGTAATATTTTGTTCATTTAAGTTTTTTGTACCTCTTAAAACACATAAAATTTAAATTTATTCAAGGAATATATATGCATTCTTCAAACGTCATTGTATAAATTTATAATCCAAAATGAGTTAAACTTAAAATTACATTACAACTATTTTGTTATTCCAAACGATTATATTTGGTACTTAATTTAGTGTTTAATATAACTGTGCCCAGGTTGGATGGTTTCATTAACATTGTGTTAGAAGCAACACGAGGTCTTTGGTAACAGATCTCGTAGTTTTCAACCTCTAGCAAGTAAGAAGGAAGATACCTGAACTGGCACCACCTTTCTTACCTTTCACACCATGGCAATGAGAGGACTTTGCGCCTCAATAGGTTTAACATGCATCAGCCCCAGCAACACGGCTGGTCTTTAGTGACCTGAAGGCTTGAACCTACGGCTCGAAGAAAACCGCCGGCCGCGATTTGACCACTAGGCTATCGCAGCCGACTATGTAGTAGAAATAAATACAATAATGTTATGTGGTTTCTGAGTTAACTAAAATAAAGAAATATATATATTTTTAATTATTCATACGTTGATCATATCGCACTGATGTTCTTTTATATGTCATTATATAGAAGATCATCATGGTATTGGATATCCAAAATGTATTCTGGGATGTACCTGGTATAACCTTTTGACACAAATAATTTACATAAATAAGTGAAAAATAACAGATCATTTTATAATTTGTTATAGAAAACAAAAAAGAGGAAATTCAAGGTACTGTTTCACATTAGTACATCCCATTCTTTTTTAACCCGGTTTTGAAATAACGGATTTCGCCAATATACTTTTTTACTCGAATTTTTGGTTCTAGCACGAATCCCAAAACATTTTTTTTTTCATTCTAATTTTTGACAGTGTGATCAGAAGACAGTCGATTTCTGTCCACGTGGGTGAGTGACTTTGTCTACTGCATGTCTCGTTTACTTTGTATTTTAGAGTAAAGAGGAATTACCCGCATTTGAAAATAACTTTTTTTTTTCGTTGTTCTTCAACTTGAACACAACATTTAGTTTTCTAGCTTAAATGATTGAAAAAATAATTCCAGCATTCAAAAGTTGAAGCTTTGTAGCACAAAAATCAGCTGAAATTATAACTCCATCAAATGCAATTGGTGGCGAAGGTTTTAACAACATGCAAATGGCTGAAATGAATTGATGCTAGAAACTCTTTGGATCTGGACGATTTGATCGAATTTTTGGTAGTTTATCATAATAAAGAAGTCGACAACGACGAAGTCGTAGGTGGAACTCCGGTATTAACAGCTGATTTAATTCGCGAGGGCTTGAAATTTGCTACAAGTATGAAACAAGATTTTCTAAGTCCTGATATAGACATCAAGAATTATATAAGCAGCTTGAGAAACCGAAAAGAATAGCCGCTAATAACAGACTTTGAAACAACAAAAAACCAACAGAGGCCGTTAATAACGGACGAAATTCTTCATTTAAATCAAAGCCGATAGTTGTGCTAGAAATATCTGACACATCTGCTGATGATAGCATTTTTTATACAGTTCGTAATAAACGTGAACGCTTGTTATCAAGAAGTGATGAATAGTTGTTAGCTAGTAGTAAGTAATTTTTTTTTTTAAATAAAAATAAATATTTTTTGTTTTATAAATTTGTATTATGGATTTCACTATTACATTTTGAGCGGGCTTTTTGGGAAAATATTTAGGGAATCTTCATCTTACATGAGTTTTTATAGTTGCTGAACCTTTCCCTAAATTTACCATATGTCGTATGTATTTTTTACATGACTTTTTGCTCGGTTTTCTATGGAACGTAGCTACCGTGTAAAAAAAGTGTTGTGTGTATATAAGACAACAGTATAGTAATGCAATTATTCTCATTTAATTTATAGCGTACTTGAAGTCCACAAAAATTTCTCTGCTTAATTTATTACCTATAAATATTTTTTGAGCAGATTATATAATTTAATGCTATTTATTCCAAAATTTAGAGAGTAAAAAACTCATTTTTGTGGAGCAAACATAGCTGCATATTCTTCGCTCTCCAATGACTTATTTTCAAAGAAGAGATACCTCAACTCATCATATGTAAGCGTAATTTGTACTATGTTAGTACATATGAGGGTCATTCAATACTTCCTTGAAAATTCCATGGAATTGGCGTTCAATACATCGAGAATGGTTTGTTTTTAGTAAGCATCTTGACTAACTTCACAACTGTCTAAGTCTCAGTTACTCGTTTTCATGACCATGATGCCTTTCACACATCAAACATTACTCATCTTATCTTTTCCGGTCAATGAGACTCTCTTCGCTTTCTTTTGGAAAAGATTCACCGGAAACAATTCAACGTTTTGATTTTTGCTTCATTTCTGGTGCATAATTTTGAATCTAGGTCTTCCAGACGGGGCCAACTCAATTCGGCAACAAAGAATTTCTTATTTGGTGGAAAAATAACTACCAAATGGAAAATAACTTATGAATTAATGTTAAATTTATTTCATCTCCACTTAATAGATATCAGCACCCAATGGTAACGACACTTCATCTTAATGACATCATCCATTTTAAATACAAGCATTTTTTAACCACCCTCAAGTTCTAAATCATGTGTTTACATGCGTTGTTATATATTAATGTGCATCACTTACTATGTCTTTCCATTTGGGTTCAATTCATTTGTTTGGTATCATTTTTTTTGTGAAAATAAACCCTTTTTATTTGACAAAATGTTTACCAAGAAAACTTTCGATTAAAAAAAAATCTAATTCCCTTTAATACAACTTTTTCTGTAATTTGTATTGTTTGGTAAAATTATCAATGTAGACCATTTCATACATTACAGTATGTAATCATAAGAAATTAAGCTTATTTATATTTTTTGAACTATAAATTTATACTTACATCTAAACGTTCTAACAGAGATTTATTTGAATTCATGATCTATAATTGGTAAATGAGGAGAAACAACGCCCCATCAAAATTAATATATTCTAAGTTCTCCGATAGGGAACATAATCATCTATCTCTTAAACATGAATAATTCTGTATGTGATGATTGAATATGACTGCTACACACTTGATTTGAATTATGCATTTAAGATCAGAAGTCTTATGATTAATGAGATTATCCAATAAATAACATATTGTATGGAAAAGTAATGGAACATAAATTATTATATTTACCTAATAAGTGGTACTCAGTATTTCAGAGAGTTGTTTCAAACGTCATGATTTAATTCAATAACATCAATTATTGAATTTAATAAATAATAACTGAAAAATCCCAAAAGAATGTAACGTTTTGTTAAGCATATAGATTGCTATCTAAGATGTTTCAGAGTATGTGAAATATATATTAACATTTATACTCTTTTGAAAAACGTTTCGTTTATACCTTCATAGGTCTATCAGACTCAGTATCGTTTATATGTTATTTTAAATCTTTTATACCATTTTGAAAATAGTTTCGTTTATACCTTCATCCGTCTATTAGACTCAGTTTCGTTTATATATATTTTAAATCATTACAAATATTTTTATGCAGCTTCATTTCATTTATTCTATTTTTTATTAAAATAGAAACACATTTTAATCTTCTATATAAAGTAGGGGCTATTATCTACCAGGAGCTTTTCCATTTTCCTCTATTACCATGTCCTTACCCTGTTGGTACCAGCGGTTAATAGAAGCCTTACTTGGAGCACGACATTTTGAATGTTCCATATCAAAACGTATCTGAGCAGTTACAACAGATTTTCTTCTATGGAACCATAAAAAGCATATGGCAAACTTTAGTCATTTGACGATACGATACTGTATCGTAAACCATTTGCAAATTGACGCTATCAGAAAGTTTTCCCGAGAAATGATGTTGTGTCATCTACCGGCTTATGTGAAAGTTATATAACGCTTAAAAATTTGTTGTATAAAATGGTTTTAAGTTTTCTATCCAATAAAAAAAAAAGAAACATGTACGTTCTCAATTTGTACTTTCTTTTTCAAGCATGAAATATGCTCAATACTTTTGGCCCGCCATGTAACAAGTAAGACTTACAGAGCGCATTTGTGATTGTAATTGTGTATTAACATGCACTGAAGCAACACGAGAGCTATTGGCCACGGCCTCGATAAAGTGAAGAGGATTACATTGAGCTGGCACCTCATTCTCCAAACTTTCACGCCTCCCCAACGGTTGGACTTGGGTCACTGATCAGATTTAACATGCATGAGCCAAGCTACAAGGCAGGTCCTTAATGGAATCTGGGCCCGAACACATGACTCGAAGCAAACAACGTCAGTCGCGAGTCCACGACCACGATCTTACATTCTCTTGGCAAAAAAATAAGCATGATGGACATCTTGTTTGAGGCTTCGACTTTTCTTTGCCCTTATTTTCATTTAAATATTTCGATATATTTTTTTTTCACTTCTTGCAACTTCCAATTTCTTCTTTATTGTTACTGAGATGATATTTTAACATTTCTGTGAGGTTTAGTCAGCTGTTTTTTAGTTTCATTTCGAAAAAGACAGTTGTGTAACTTTTTTTTACTATGCGAAGGAGTAACGTGCTTAAAAATCAAAGACGCATTTGAGAAGTATGGTAAAAAATTATTACCTAAAGACAATCAACTTGAAAAATACATGGAACATATTACGTATTAATTAATACTGATGGGTTCAACCACAAATAAATTATAGAAATGAGTCTACGAGATCCATCCGGTAAAATGTCATTTTCTAAGTTTGTTAAGGTAAACAAGTCCAAAAATGTTATTCTCTAAAGACATATATCTATTTGAGAAATACATAAAATATAAGATGTAGGAATTAAATTCTATTTGATCAATCACGTAATAAATTATAGAAATGGGACGATTCGACCCATTTAAGATACTAAGATGAGTCACGAATTTTCACTTATAAAATATATGAAATAAGAAAAAGGACTCGATAAATATTTAATCAAATATCAATTCTTTAAGTAAATTAAGTGATTATTGAAATTAATTTTTGAATATTAATTTGTTTATTAAATATTTAAGTATTGTGTATATTTCTTCAGATAATACGATATTTGAATCATAAAAAATGCCATCACAATCCGGGGTCGTCTCTTAGGACAGATACAAAAAAGGTAGATTGAAAATTTCATAAATTAAAACCATATTATAAAATTAAACGAATCATTTCTAATGTATTCATAATCCGGCAAATTCCTCACATTCTTCATCTTATTCAAATAGCTCCTCAAGTAAATCTCACTTTCATTGTTATAAAGCTCGTAATATGGGCCCCTTTCTGTACTAAGAGAGTTGATTTCTGCTTCGCGTCATCGGTATCCTATTACAAATCGTCCCCGGGAACACCTATAACATTAGAAATCATTAAAGTTATTTATTAGAGATACATGTCAGCTCGTCACTTGGCAAATGCATCTATAGTCAGTACTATCAGATGCAAGAAATCAATTTGATTGACTGGTATGAGTGATTGTTCATTTACATTGCATTAAGAAGTAGCATGAGAGCTATTGGAGATGGACCTCATAATTCTGAGGTAACACGAAGGACATCGTAAATAAAGTGATGAGGACACACCTTGTCTAGCACCTTCCTCTCCAAATTTCCTTACTACACCAATGGTGGATCTTGAAGCTATGGCATATTTAAATGGTATCAGCCCTGTTCTTCGCGGTTCTTTAGAAGCATAAGGACTCGAACACATGACGGCCATTACCACTATGACCACTATCATACAGTAATGAATATACTGGTTACAGGTATATGTGAGTTCATTATTCTGCACGTGCTTCTGTATACAATGCTATCAGACACAAATATATATATATATATATCAGATCCAGATGATGATCACTGATCTAAACTAAATTCATAGGACGTTGATAATTTGGGGCATTCGCACACGCACACACACACATATATATATATATTCCTCGGGAGAACCTGTAACCCCTAGAGGGCGCGTTCCCAGGTGGCGATAGGGGAATGCTTCTTTCGGGTGGTCGAAGGGAAATGAAAGACCTTCCGCGGACCAACAGGCAGAAGTCCAACCTCTCGAAGCAATGGCAAGAATTTTTCCATGAGAATTCATTGTGGAGCTTTCGAGGACCGTAATACATGCACATGGATCCATATAACGACTTCTAGTTGAACACGATACCAACCAACCATACATATATGTATATATATATCTGTGTATGAATTAAAAGGAACTGAATTATTGACAATCCCAGGTTTACTTTGAAAATGGATTATATCACCACAAAAACGTTTTATTATTGATTTAAGTTCCTTGTATGCTTGGAAATACTGCGGAAAGAAAGGTTTCTTTTTGATTCTCTAGCAGAACTGTAAAAAGAGAGATATATCCCTATAATGATAGGAAGCTTATTTCTCTTCAAGTGTCCTTATGGACCTTTCCTGGACACTACATGTTTCATACAACTCAATATTAAAGTTCACATATAAATTGGTATCAAACAAAGTTAACATATAAATTGGGGGTGTAGTGAGAAAGAGAGGGGAGTTGAAAAGATAGGAAGTAGTAATAATATAAGTATGGTAATATGAATGGAGTTACCGTCTTGTGCACGGAAGTCTTCTGTGGTGAAAAGTGTTTTTGGTGAGATATGATCCCAACACTTTAAGATGGATTGAATATTTAAAAGAGGTACTGGCTTCGTATTCTTGTATATACATATTCTTTGTTATATTATTGAATTTGGCAGTACTCATAGTCAGCAAAGTTTAACTGTTAGATAGTATTTCCTTTATTAGAGGATAAATAAACTATATTTTGGAAGATAATTGACTATTACTTTGTCTTTGCATGAATTTAAATTTAAATTTAGATTTTAGGAATCAAGTAACTATTAACACATGGATCGATACGTCCCGAGACTAACATTGAAAACAACATTTTTTTTTGCAAAATTTTTTTTTATTCATCAACATAACACCTTTTGTTAATCACCTTTTAGGGTGATACAATCGTTCCAACGCTAGCGATAAACAGCTTTCTGAATCATCGACTCGTTGCTGTTTTTGTTCCATCGAAAGCAATCGCGGTACCCACTTGGAAAAAACCTTTTTCAGTAAATACACTTCCATATGATATCTGTGTCATCTCAGTAATCTCACGGAGCTTCACTTTACGATCTCTCATTATATTTTTTGTCACTTCACTCACATTTTCCGGTGTAACGGCTTCCACAGTTCTACCCGAGCGTTCCGCGTCATTTGTGTCGGTACGACCACGTTTAA
>BMAW01020446.1:0-18023 GCA_019974015.1 Nephila pilipes
ATTTATGTAATATATATATATATATGTATATATATATATTATTTATGTAATATATATATTATTTATGTAATATATATATATATATATATATATATATTATTTATATAATATATATATATTCATTAATGAATTTTAATGGGAATGTGTTAATCGTACTCGTAATGCATTAGCAGCATCGACTTTCCATAGTATCAGTTAAGGTATCGGATATTGGAATGTGAAAAATACCCATGCATTGAGCATCTCTTGCTCCAGTTCATTTAACGACTTCGTAGGACGATATAAGGCAGTCATCTATCTGCTGAGGTTGTACCAAATATACTCTACCTGATTACGATCCTCAGATCGAGTTGGTCGTTCCATTCGCTCCAAAGCTTGATCCTCAAGATATTCATCAGCAAACTTGGCTCGGTGATATCTGGTTTTGTCATCCAACAGGATGAATTCACCACCATAACATCAGCATGGGGTGTGAACAGGTCTTAGTTTTTGAAATCAATCGCAGTTTCTCCGTGGAGTACACACAAGTCAATGGGATCACCCAGTGAGATTCCAACCCATACAACGATTCCACTTTCTTTATATTTGGGCCTTTCAGCAATTTTAGTTTGGTAATATCAGGTGCTTTACTCTCTCCAAATGAGAATACAACAGGAATCATACTTCTGTGCAGAGTACAGAAACTCTCTTGCCCAATGTAAACCGATTCTTCTTTGTCACCCATTAACACACACGGAGTCGTCTTGCTCATACCCCTTGATTGCGAAGATGTCCATGCACCGTAGTAGCAGATATTATTATCTGTGTTGTGTGGTACAATTATCTGAAATGAGTTGAGTCACAGAATGTTCCTCTTCCTTTTGGGCTGAAAGAGCTAGAAAACGATCTAGCTCAGGGGTTGTAACCTCTGGCAGACCTGGAATAGGTCGAAATTCGAATTTAAATTGATTCCAGAGTCTTATGACCACTTAACATAGAGACACAATTAAGTTTTGCAGCAACAGGTTGTAATAGCCTAATTTTGATTCACTTGATATTCCACTATTCTAACACATCCGGTAAATAGCATTTTCTGCAGACGTGAACAACAACAACTATATACCAACAATTTAAGATCTCAAGCATAAAAAAATTCCACACGGAATATATTAATGGGTTATAAGGTAGATTATATCGACTATTATATAAGTGTCATATTTTTTTAAAATTTTTTTTGTGTGTATATACAATTCTTTTTAAGGTTATTTTGAAGTTGCTTACGAACATTGATGTAAATCATACTTTGTTTATCTTTATTTTTAATCTTTTAATGGTGAGTATCGAAAAGTTGATTGTGCAATACCTTTCGGAAGCCTCTGTTTTTAACGACACAAAATTTTTAACTCGTTGCTTTTCAAACATTTTAACACCAAGTGACAGAGGACCATTTTCGAAATCTGGAAACGCCGAAGAATTAAAAAAAATAATTTGTAAATAAAATGTATGAATGATCAGTTAAGAATAAAATAATTCGAGATAAAAACCAACGTTTTTATATGGTGGCAATTAAAAAAAATATTGAAATATTAGTAAAACTTATCGCAAATGTCTAAATATTGCATTGTTAAGCGAGTAAGAAAGATTCCCAAAGTTTCAGAGCTCTAGCTTGATGGGAAGTTGGTTAAATTAACGACCGAAAATCTGATGACACATTAATACATACTCACACTAAGTGAAATACATAAAAACGTTGTAAAAATACAACATCTTAGTTTTTTTAAAAATATATATTCGTCTTTTTTGTGTGTACTAAAACTCCTACTTCCAAAAATACGTGCAATTCTCTGAAGTGGAGTCAGTGATTATTTTAGTAGCTTCGTATTAAGAGGCAACACGAGGGCTATTGGAGACGAATATCATGATTTTCAGCCTAGATCAAGTGACGGTTCGACACCTAAGTTGGCACTCACTCTCTTTACGGTCATACCACATTAATAAGAGGACTTGGAGCCTATACAAATTTAACGAGCATCAGCCCCTTTACATGACAGATCTTTAGTAGAATCAGGATTCGAGCCCACGACTCGACAGAAACAACTCCGGCCGAGAACCTGTGGCCATGACAATCCAATTACCAAGGCATATCTTAAGTTAAAAAGAATTTCAATTAAACTTTAGTTAAAAGAAAGAAAGTGAGGTTTATTTTCAATGGGATGGTTATTCTTATCGCAATTTATAGCGGTTATTTTTTAAATTCGAATTAAAAATCATATTTATAAACTCTCGGTATTTTTCTAGCGGTATTAATGTTATACAATGCACCCTGATGTCATTTATTAAATTCATCTGGCAATACATCTAACTATATATTATATCAATTTGACTGTAAAAATTCAATCATATACAAATAGGAGATATCTTTGAGGAAATATTTATTGCTGAATTACTTTAATTTCAAAATATAACTTTTTAAGATTAAAGATCATTCATTAAAGTTTGTTTTGCATAAATACCTGTTCAGTTTGGTAAGCATAAATATGTGGACATTATATAATTTAGAGAGCTATATTATATTGAATTTTATTTTTTACAAAATTGGAATAATCGTTTTTCTTAGTGTAAAATGACTATTACTTCAGATTTTCAATCGAAACAACTAAAATCCTTTTGCGATAAAAATTTAACATTAAGAATTTACTTTATTACTCAACATTACAATTAAAAAAAACCTTCATTTTAAATCCTTTAAAAGTTAGTAAATATATTTGATGTTTTTAGAAAAGAAATTCTAAATATATGTTAGTTAGCTTTGTGATATATTTTCCTACATTTCCAAAGTTCGCCAGTAGGTCTCTTAAAAATTATAAAAGTTAATGAATGAAACTCTTTGTGTCACAAACTTTAAAGTCTTACTACTCATTCTTTTAAAAAGCAACGACTAAAAAAATTTAGAATGAATAATAAAGTTTTGTAATAAGGCAATAACAAAACAGAAATTATTTTTTTCCCCCATTTGGTACTCTATTTTTTATTGTCCGCCGTGAATTTTTAGCTCATTTAACAGTTGATTGGCAGACCAGACAGTCTGTATCTTTTCTATATTTTTTTAATTTTCTTAAAATTATTAAAGAAGCAGACATTAAAAGCGGATCGTCTGTTGTTATGAGAAACAAGCAACATAGAAAAAGGGATTTGTACCAGTAATAATAATAATAACTATAATATAAAAAGTTTTTAGTTATAATAGCGTTTCCTTGGAAAATAAGTAATGCAAATTTAATTACGTTTCTTAAAAAAATTGTTTATCTGAAAGAAATTTTTTTACCATACATAAACTTTTCCGATCAAAAGATTCCCTCCCCCTCCTTTCTTTATAACAACATGTTGGCGAAGTCAGATGTTAGCCGTTTTTTTTTGTTTTATTTGTTTTTTACTGTTATTTTGTTCCAAACTGTTCTGCGGTATACATGTAATCCTTGTCCGGAATTTCCAGACGATTTGCTTTTTATATATTTATCGTTTGTCTCATTCTCCAGAATACTACCGGAGCAAAATCGGCCCACCAAATTGGGAACGTCTGGTCTGTGCGTCTGAGGTCGAAAGTCTGGAGGGGGAGGGGAGGGGCGGCAAAGGGGGTCTTTCAATGTGCTCCGGACAAACACATCTTCGTGACAGTGATAAATGAGTTGCTGCAAAAGTTCCGTTCGATAGAGTTGATTCACCCCACGAAAACCGCATTCGAGTTTGCGCACACGGAATTTTCAAATTCGGAATATCTCGTAATCCATTCCAGGAATTTGAAAGAATTGACGGAGGTGAGGGGGAGTAAAAGTCGTTAGTGTTCTTTTTTTTTTCTTCGCGCAAACAATTTGGGAGGTAAAAAGTTAATTCGCGAAGTTATCACTAAAAAGAAAATGAAGAGAAGAAAAGTACAGTGACATAAGTTATCCTTTCCTCATTACAAAAGATTTTGAATAGAGGAAATATATTGTTTTTTTTTATTAACATGCTTGTACATCGAACATGCTTTTAAAAAAATTAAAAAAAAAAAAACATTACATGTGGATTTGAGAATTAAAAAGCGAATTTTTTTTTCATTACCTGCTTAAAAAAGGCATTACTTATAATGCATATCACACCCACACCCATCCATCCATCGATTAAAATATTAAATTAAAAAAAAAAAAGGATTTTTAGGAATTCGTTAAGAGTACAAATTTAATAAAATATTTAATTATTTTTTAAACCCTCCAAATTGGAAAGAAATAAAAAAAAAAAAAAAAGCGTTACAGTTAACAGGCATGCACACAACATGCCCCCAAATAGTGATGCATCCAGGGGGTGGGCACGCGCTCCCATCATAATTTCATACACAAATAAAATAACATACCTGAACCGGAAATCCCAACCGCATTCTTGGCATCGAATCGATATTTTGGTTTTTATTTTAACATTTTTTGAACCTAAAAATATTACATTATTTAGGTGCAGGGTATTAAAATCCACCTTTGTAAGGTAATCTGATAACCAACGAAGAAATCGCGTGAGGAAAAGCTCTACGGAAAAAATGTGACTTCGTGCGCCTCCCCTCCCCTTCTCGATTCTTCTGAATCCGTTGCTGTCTCCAAATACTCTAAAAATTCCCCCTCCTCCATACATCTCATAGACATCCGTAGCACCTCCAAAAAAATGTAATGGACTCTCAATGGATCGTTAGCAAGAACAGACAGTATCTATGGAAAACATGCTGCATTAATAATTAAAAATTTTTTTAAAAAAAATCGAATTCGAAATCATGCGTCAAAATTTCTGATACCTTTTTAGCGAGAATCTGAGCAATAAATAAATTCAGAGTGTTTCAAAAAGATGATACAAATTTTAAAAAGAGGTGATAACACACACCAAAATAAATTTTCGTTTAAATTGATTGTTTATTAACGTCCCATTTAGAAACATGAGGAAAATATTGGCGACGAACCTCGTAATTTCGAAACCCGGTCAAGTGACGAAGTCGGCACCTGAGCTGGTACCTCTATCTCCAGATTTTTACCCCAAGACCTTGGAAGGACTTCGTAGCTCGAAAGATTAAACGTGTTAGCCCGGCTACACACAGGTCTCCAGTGGCACCTGGGCTCAAACCCACGTCTCAACCGAAAACACGCCGGCCGCAAGTTCGCGACCATTACCACTAGACTACCGCGGCTAATTTGTGGTCTAATGTGTGTGTTCTCCCTGTGGTGAATAACCTTGAACATTGAGTAATACGTTCCTGCAATAAAGAAATTATATATATTTGATCCACCGTTAGAGAGTTTATTATCAGTGAAATGCCGTACTGAATCCCGATACTTGTTTAATTGATGAAGAAAAACACAGAATAATAAAACATACTTAATAGACAATAAATCAGTAGTAGTAACGGAGATATGAATGTTCTCGAATAAGTTTCCGATCCGCATTCGAACAATCTGCATACAGTCTTTGCCGCTACATTTTCACAAAATTAACTCGTTCAGGGAGTATAAATTTATACAACAAGGATTTTTTTCTTCGCTTTCTTCATTGTTGAGCAAATCACCTTATTTCTGAGAAAATCATATATTTTTATTAATGGGTTTTCTTTAACTCACATTATAACTGTGTCTGGTTTAAATCTTTAAGAGCTTTTTTCTCACATTTTAAAGTGTTTCATTGAGCTGGAATTTCCTATACCCGATTGTTTTGGATGACAATACGATAATTTTATAATTAATAAAACTTTATTGATTAAAACTAATTATTTAAAGAAATAAATTTTCCGCCAAGTTTCTCACCAAGTCGCCAAATATTCGCCAAATCCATCATTTAATAATTTATCGTTTGTAATTAATTACATGTAGCTGATATGATATTTAATTTGGTACTTTTCCGTTAAAGTGGCCCGTAAAAAAATCGCCATGTCGAGTTGCGCGGATTCACCTCTCTCCTGACGCAGTACAACAATTGCCCGTGATATTAATTACTCCCATTTGGTGGTGGGGGGAAATTAACCATCGCCAACGGCCCCCTTTAACGAAAAAGTACCTTTAATTTAACAGTTTATCGTCAATTTTTAATGCATTTTGAATTCTTTTTTTTTTTTTTTTTTTTTTTTTTTGTAATCTCGCGAGACAAACTTTATTGGCGGCAACACACAGTACAGACATAGTCCGTTTGGTGTTGGTTGTATCATTTTTGGCGACTATATTGCCTGCACCGACGAAATGGAAAAGTACCAAACTAATTATTGAATAAATTCAATTTGACTTAACGTTCCCTTTTGCTCTTATAATTTAAGGTATAAAAAATTAAATTACACAAAGTGTGAAGTTTGAAAGAAAACCCATGCTCAATAAACTCGTTTTTTACTGGTGTTATTTAGTATCTGATAAACTTAAAAATTTCACTTTAATTCGGTGACCAAAAATATACGCTTGGCAGCAAAAAATTAGCACTGCTGTTCCGTTCTGCTAGAAGCCACGCCACCGAGCTGAGGAAACCAGACGATTTCTGAAGAGAAGAGATCGGAGCAAATTACAAATACATTACGAACTGAACTTTCGAACTCATCGGTCGTGTCTATTTTCTTTGAGCGATATATTTGTATTCTAATTTATGTATCAAATTTAATATCTGTAGATAATTTTATTTTAATATATCATTCTGCAAAAATAATAACAATCTGGATGTCTTTCTTTGAAGTAGTTACTGTGTAGAATTACTGGAATAATTCAAATTGCCATTTAGGATTTTGAAGCGAAATTGCAGATTAATTCATCCCTCCTTTTGGATTCGAAAGCGAGGAAAGCGTTTTACCTTGTTTATTTTCGTATATAGAATTCATTATATGTATTTTACAACTGGTAAACGAAATGACTGCTAAATATGAACGTGTAAATCAAAGTACGCGTGTAAATCGCGCGCGTGTAGATTGGTGATATTGTCGTTTGTGTACTCCAAAATACACGAAAGATTCGCGAATGTTAATGAATGTCGAAATAGAGAGCTGCAGTGATTCTCAATGCTGCTCCTCAGAACATTGGTGCTCCATGAAGATACTTCAAGTGTCCTGTGAAAAAATCAAATGCACAGTTAAAAATTGTTACAAAAAATCAATTCAATGTTAAATAAGTTTTGTAAGCAATTCTAATCTCCAAACGCGAATGACAGACTTTTTAGTCACATTTGTGATATCGTTAACTTGATACACAATTGTTGAGAAGTAGGACGTCATATACTAGACCGAGTTGTACAGAAAAACCATGAGTTACGTCAGGGGAAGGGTCTATTAAGAATTATTCTGAATCTCTAATAAATAGGATTGCCTGAGTATAACGTATAAAAAGCACTAAACACATTTTTATTAGCCACCTTAGGAGCTATTGTTTTAGTTAACCCCAAAATATCGTACCTGACCACTTTTCAAAAATTTATCTTGTTTTCGTTAATATTTTTGATGTCTGCTTTCACCAAGAACGAATTTAATCTTCAAAAATACGCCATAATAAATTTATCCTGATTTTTTTTGATTAAAATAAAATATATCTAATATATGTCTGATACATGCTTTCACCACTAATGAACACAATTTTCAAAAATAATGTCTTAAAAAATTTTCCCTTATTTTTTTATTGGATTGAAGTGAAACAAATATAAAAATGAAGTATTTTATTTACTTATCGATTTATGTATTATCTTAAATGATATGTAAACTGGAATCAAGATATGACTGAAAATATAAATAACATTATTCAGAATTTTAAGCAGTGAGGCAGCCTTTTTTTTGCCTCAAGAATTTCAAAATATGACTTTTTAGATTGGTTTCCTTCTTGGAATGTTTGGGATCCCAAAACATTCCAAAATAGAAAATATAAAAGATGAGATGCAAGTCGTTTTTTTCTCTATTCGTCCCAAAATTGTTGAAATATGCAAAGATCAGCAAGCCCACGAATATCATGAACTTAATGCATTTTTAAGCAATTTTTTAATACAAATGTTTGCATTAATCAATGTTGGTATTTTGTTCTTTTATAAAGGTAGTACTTTTGGAAGAAGGGTGACCAACCCTACGCCCAAAATGTGTTGGGGCACGATTTTGTTTTTCTCTCTAATAATGGAGATTTTTGCGCTATATGTTCTTTCTCATTGTACCATTAATTTTTCAAAAAAAAAAAAAAAAAAAAAGAATGGCCGCTTCTGCTTCAATGCACTAGTTGTATAGTAAGTATTCCCCGCGCAAAAAAAGAGAGTTTAGTGTTTTCCGATTTCAAAAGGATCTAAAATCACTGAGTTGGAGAGTGAATACGTCTGAGCAGAACTATGGACGCGATCATAAACGGAAGAGAGAGAGAGAGAGAGAGAGAGAGAGAACACATTAAAAAAAACACATTAAAACAATAATATAATGTGTTATTGTTCTGGTTTTCGAAAAAAAATTATCAACGCTAACGCTCCGCTGGCGACTTTCAAGGATTTTGTAGTTTATTTATCAGCGACTATTTAATGTCTTGTCAAACTTAGATGAATATCATTGGTTGAAAAATATGAAAAAAGAACTTGTTTTCTTAAATTCGGGTCTTCTTCCTCCTACTTATAGAAAAAACTAATTCTGGGTTTTGAAAAACATACAAATGGAAATTTTTTTTCGTTCCCATAAATCTTAGTGTTTAGTAGCTATTGTTTCAGTTCTCCGTTAACCAAACTTTGTAAAGAAAAATTTTGAAAAATATATGCAAATAAGATAAGAAAAAATATAATTTTCCAGTTGAAATTCATACGAATGCAAGCTACGAGGAGGGGGGGGGGGAGTTAAAAAGAGCATGTATTGAGAATGGAAAATGGAAATGGAGTGACTCACTGTAAAATTTTCCGTTCATTGTCTTTCCTTTTTCTAAGAAATCATAAGTACGACGCATGATGCCTTTCTCATCCCTTAAAATCACTGTCATAACTTCTCCGACCATCTTCGCCTTCTTTGCAACAAATTCACCAGAAGCAACCCATTTTTTCGATCGTTGCTTGGTTTCCAGTGTATAATGATGAATACAAGTCTCATTATCAATGTCAATCAGACTCAAATTGATGATGAAGGCTGCAATCAGATTTTGATTCGGTAGTAAATGGCTGTAAAAATAAAACTAACCTATGAATTAGTGTCAAATTTGTATTGGAGTCGCTTAACAGTGAGTAGCATATAATGGTATACCCATTTGCCTTAGCAAATGCCATCTGTCGTCAAAAAATGGTCTTTTTCTTAAACCTTTCTAGTATTACAGTCATCCGTGAATCGAAAACTTTATTGAAAAAATACGAAAGATGCGGACAAACGGGAGAAAAAAAAATTCATTTTCCAGTTCCCCGATGAAATTCATAAAAATGCAAGCTATTTTGTTTTTTCTTTCTGGAAATGAGTTGTAAAAGGGGGGGAGGAGGGGGCTCTTCACACTCTATCTGTAGATTTCATATATGTGGAACTTCAGTACCAGCAAACGAGAATTTCAAACTTGATATTTTAATCGACAAAAGAAATAAACCAAAAGGTGGGATTTTCATAAAAGAGCGTGAACCGGGAAAGCATTCTTTTTGTGATGACAAGCAGTTCAATCGTTCCGGTTTTAAAATTCGTTGCGGAAGGGGAGGAATTCAGAAATGGATTGTATAGGGCTGTTACTGTGTTTTATTTCTAGTCTCTCTGATTTTTCATTAAATTCTCTATTTCAAAAATTCTTTGTCTCTTATTCGTAGGGGAAATCCTGTTGCGAGAATATGTGTGGTCCTTTTAGAAGATAAAATTAAACTGAAATAATAATTTAAGAAATGAAAACTAATGCCGATTCATGGCAATATCAAAACTAAGCATTTTTTATTATGAGTCTCAAACTGTAGTCAAGTTGTGAAAAAGAGAATTACGGATCGCGAAACAAAAAAAACCACGGTTTTAATATTACTTATAAAATCTCTACTTTAATTTAACCGAATTTAAGGCGGCCACTGTAGCCTAATGGTCATGGTCGCGGACTCGCTTCCGACAGTTTTCGGCGAGTCGTAGGTTCGAGCCTTGATGTACCTAAAGACTCACAGTGTAGCCGGAACTGATGCACGTTAAATCTGCCGAAGCTGACAAAGTCCTCCCGTTGGCTTGGTGCGGGAGCTAAGGGAGAATGGTGCCAGCTCAGTGTCGTCCTAGTCACTTGACGGAGGCTCAAAATTGCGAGATTCGTCGCTAATAGCCCTCGCATTGCTTCTAGTGCGACGTTAGTAAAACCAACTAAGTAATTTAAGAAACGAGAAGTACATAATGCCAGAGAGAGTTCATGTTAATATCAAAACTACTTAGTACTTCTTTTTTTTTTAATTAAAATATCAAATTACAGTTAAGATGTGAAAAAAAAAGAGGATTACATGATCACGAATCAAAAATACGACTTCACAATTAGTTATGAAATGTTTCTCTTAATTAGCCCCCCAAGAAGTTAACTTTCAGTCAACGACAAAATGATCACCCGAGTATTTTAAAAAAAGGGTTTTCTGAATATCTTTTCTAGTCAAAATAAATAAATAAATAAGTGAGTGAATGAGTGAGCAGGTGAATGAATGAATGAATAAGAGAGTAAATAAGTTAGTGAGTGAATAAATCAAACTTCCATTGCAATGTTATATTATCGTTTACTTTAGTTCTAATATTTAAAATTGAACAATGTAATATAATTATTTTTAAAAGTTAGCACCTCTGGTGGCTAAAATTGTTCTTTGCAAAGCATTGCATGGAACAATTTGCATTTAATTTATTTTTGGTTATATTTACGATATTTGGTAAAACATAAATTAAGATACTATATCGATCGATATGGGCAAGGAAACTCATTTTTTACACATAATTTTTACATTATCAATCAACTGAAATCTTAGAAAAAATTTCAACAGTTTCTTTTAACACATAGATGTGACTTTAAGGCAAATCATTGTAAAATTTTTCGATGAAAAAAACATTAATTGACAAATAACACCTTAATAGCGTTAATCTGGGGACGAAATTAATAATTTGCGCCATCTGGAGTCAGAATTGGTTAATCCAAAACAAAATACTATTCTTTTAGGTTAAAACAACAGTTTAATTAATGCTCAGGCAGGCTTTGGGTTCGTGAAGCTAATAAGTAAACAAGATACGCGCATCTTTTAAAGTGGAAGTTAAATTATTTTAAATTTAAAAAGACTGACACTAAAAAGATTAATTTTATGAAAGAGAATAAATTTATATATATATATATATATATATATATATATATATATATATGTGTGTGTGTGTGTGTGTGTGTGTGTGTGTAATGATTTAACTTAATTCCTATTAATTTCTTACCATAATAATTAAATTGCCTAAATTTTCCCATTCTTTCCTTTAAAAGATTATGTCCATTCTTATTTCCTGATACGATTCCTTTTTTCGTTTTAATTTATTCAATCACGCGTGCTTAAAATCTGCAAAATCAGCATTCTTCCCACGGTACAGACTTGTAGGGATGATCCCTACAAGACTTTAAGTCAACACTTAGATTCCCTTGAAATCCCTCCATCCGGACCATGTGATCTCTGACGTTTAAAGTGAATTTTCTCTCATATAAAAAGTAAAACTCAGCGATAAACGCTCTCTTCTCCTACTCTCTTGCTCACCCTCGTTGTTAGACACATGCTGTCATAATCTGTATCCAACGGCGGAGTTATATAATTCCCGCCGTGTGGTAATGGTCTCTCTCTCCGCTAAAATAAAAATAGTTCTGTGAAACTGCAATTGACTTTGACTGTTCTTATAATTTAATTCAATAGTAATATTTAAAAGAAAGTTGTTACACACACAAACACACACACACACACATATATATAATGAGTTTCCCCTCACTGGAATTTTGAATAGTATGAAGCACGTGTTATTTATAAGTGACACGATGATGAAAAAAAAATATTTAATTACTTAATTTAGAATTAATAATAAATTTTTCAACACCTACAAGAGAAAAAAAAAATTCGAAAGGACATTAGCTTGTCATATAATCTTTAAAGATAATTATGCTCAATGGATGCAATAATCATCTATTATTACATAGAATATAAAATATTTGTGGAAGTTTATTCAATTTTAAGTAGTAAATATCTGTTATGCTCTTTCCATTATAGGATGGAAATCGGCATAATGTAATAAACAGTATTAAAGCTGACATTTTCTCTGTAACTTTGTAATGCATATATTTAAAATATTAAATACTCGCAGAATTAGTATTTAAATTAATTCCTGACATTGAAATGACAAAATATAGTCTCATTTATAACAAACACCTTTTGTGGGTTAGGAAAACACACAGGTAAAATTATTTCATAACTTAAATAGATTTCTTTTTATTTCTAAATGAAATTTGTTAAAATCAGGAGCCCGGGTTCCAGTAAAAGATTATAATTTTTTCTTTCTTTCTTTCTTTCTGTGTTAATAACGATTATGTTTAGAGAGAAAGAGAGAGAGAGAGAGAGTTAATATTATCTCACACATATATGTAAACTGAAATTTATTTCATCAGAAACATTCATATGCTTTATATCACTAACTATCCATTTTTTTTCTAAAATGAAGTTAAAATATTATTTTCATAAAAACTTAATTTAAAAAGGAATAATAATTAGTTTTATTTTGAACGAATAATGATATGAAAAGATTTGTTTTTAAATTTTTATTTTTCAGAATCTACATATTTGCAAAAAGAAAAAAAAAATCAATTTATTTAAAACGCAATTAAAATTAGCAATAAATGTTTCTTTTTTTGTGTGAAAATATTTAAAATTTCTTTAACAACCTTAAAGTTTTGTAAGCGCTCTTATTTGAATTTAATGACAAAAGTGCTTTTAAATTTTTTATAAATGTATTTTAAATTGTCAGACAAGCAATTAAAATCCTTACATGATAAAAAAAAAGTTCTTATGTTTGCATTTAATTTTCCTAAAGTAAAATGAGAATGAAGAAACATTTCAAATTAACCCTATCACATTTCAGGAAAATTGTAAAAATTAAAAATCGAAAAATATTACTTTTCGAAGAAACTGCAAAATATATATAAAACAAACTGTATACATTTAATAATTAATAATAAGACTTTTATCCAAAAATATTCAGAGATTTTACTTTGTTCTTATTGAGAAAAATGTAAGCTTTCAAATCTAAAAAACAAACAAACAAAAAACGTTATTTTATAAAAACTTGCTAAAAGATTGGAAGTATTAATATATAATTACTTCGCTATAAATGAATATCAACAAATTAATTTCTTTCATTCATTTTACATCAGATTTTGCATACAAAATATAAAATTAAAATCATTAGATTTTGTAAAATTAATAATCGTCTGTATCTGTAGCGACATAATTTATTCTATTAAATTCCTTGAAATTTTTGTTCTTGTTCTTAGAATGGTTATCTGAAAATATGTCTTGATATTTGATTATTTAAAATTCTATAAATATAATGTTATATATGTCTGTAGTTCTATATTTTTAAAGTTTATAAGAACTACTTTTGCTAGTTAAAATATCTACATTATTCAATTATATCCTCGTAATATTACTAAACTCTACACACATAAATTTTGTTATAAATTCACTGCAAGAATTTATTTTTATCGAAGTCTATGCAGCTTTAGAATTCTAATAAAAACTTCATTAAAATTTTTTATAAATAAACTGAATATAAACACACAAATTATTAATATTTTATTATGTTTTTTGAATTTATGAGACATACGGCTTGTTCTTCGGTAACAGTTTTAATAATAATAAAAAAAAAAAATCATTTATCTATTTCGTACTCTGAATTCTTTCAACTAGTTTTCTTATTGTATAATATGCATGATTTTATAAAAAATTAAAGTGTTAAAATTATTAAAAGTTATTAATTAAATTTTTATAAAAAAGGGACTGATTTTGAATTAAAAATATAAATTAATTTTAATACTCTAACTTGAAACTTTTAGTGATACAAAGTTGTGTAGTAAATATCGTTAGGACGAAATCATACAAAACATTATATTTGCAAATGGCAGTTTGTTTACAGTGTAAAAAGTAAACACAGGCAGCTGAAATAATGAAAAAATATCCTTTTTCTTTTGATAATTGTTTTTTTAAAATTGTGAGATGTACTTTATATTTAAACTTTAATTTTTTTTCATTATGGACGCAAGTTTTGAATAATATCGACTGCTTTATTTAGTTTATTTTCCGCACTTTATTTCATTGCAAAGTCAAGAAAATTAGAGTGGAAGGCTTGAATTGGCTTTCGGAGGGAAACTTGAATGGCTAAATTATAGTCATTAAGAAAATATTAATGATTTTGTTGCTTTTATTATTACTCCAATATTCCACCAAAAGTGTGAATAACTTTCATAATATCAATCATATTTTCTCTTTTATTTTTTTTATACACATTAACGATCCGGAGGAACTTAAAGAATATTACAGATACTAATAGTTAGTTAAAATATCGTATTTTAAAAATTCGATTAAAACATTTTTAGTAAAAATTCGATTTTTTATATGTTTATTGTCAAAACCAACATAGTTTTTATTTCATTTTTCTCTGGATTTTCCTTTAAAATATTTATTAACAACAAATTTATTCAAAAAATAATTTTGCTTTGATTTAAATATGTGAAAAAAATTAGTTTTGTATATATATACTTTTTTGTATTAAACAAAGCAAAAAAAAAAAAAAAAAAACTATGTCAAAATAGATGCAGTGGAGCAATATTTAATTTATTGTAAAGTATAGGGGAAATTTTTTTCAATTGATATCACAGTTAAAATTAAGTCAATTTTCAACATAACATTTTTGAAACTTAAATTTCACTCATTTTACATCATTTTCTAAGATATATTCAAAATTCTAAAGGTAGATGTAAAAATGAGTAATTTCAGTTTAATTTATTATTTTTTTGTTTGAAACACTTTTATGTTAAAATATTCTACATAACCAGTTGTTCCCAATGAATCTGCATATGAACAATATCTAGAAATTCTCTCATTAAACGTCATTTTCTTACTATACATATGTATAAATGTATCTTCCATTATTTATTATGTTTTCTAAAAATCTATAACGGTTGATTTTTCAAATTATACCAAGTAAAGCAACCAGAATAGTTAAATTTTAACTTCTCTAATCAAAGGAATATATTTTCACCCTTTTAAATCACCAATGGAAAGCAAAATGCTATATCTTTAAAATGAATTTTATGCAAAAACTTCTTTTCTTTTGTTTTATCACTAAATTCATTATGATAAAATTATAGATTTCTGAAATTTCAGTACATTTTAATTCTGAAATTAGGAAAATACATTTTGTTGTCCTTTCTCGGTTTGAGAATAGTCCCTCTAGCTTCAGTTTTGTATAGAATTGTTTGTATAGAATTTAATTTCTCTTTGAAGAATAATGAACTAAACACATAATTTCTTCATATTGTAGTACAATTGAAATTGAAATAATCGCTCTATTTCATTCCGAAGCATGCAGGAATCAATGGTAAATATTCTTTAATTTAAATCTTGGTCTACTTGTCTCAACTAAGTCTCGAATTCTGATAGCGCAAATATTAAATTATGGAAGTTTGTGTCAATTATCGAATTAGATTTGGAGGGGATAGATATTTATCGAAAAATATCAACACTGTCTTGATAAATGAAGAATGCGGAGCTTATCTTCTGGTAGAACGAATTTTTTTTTATTCGTGCTGGTCTTCTATTACATTCGTTACTTCATTTAATTACTTTTCACTTTTTGAAACAGCATATTTTTCCATTTTTTCACTTATGCAGATTTGCTTTTGTAGATATACCTAAAAAAATGCAAAGTGGGAAGATTATGAACTATTAACCCCATTGTACAGGGGGGTTAATAGTTAATAATTCTGTTCTTATCTAATTTGTATTTTAATAACTGAATGTCCATCTGATAAATGGTATTGAATGCTGGGTATCCAATTTTGTTTGGATATTCATTCACAGTCATTTTTTATCGATGCATTCTTTCTTACATTAGCTGGTAATAAATATTTATGAAATTTCTCTCCTTTAAACTCTGATTTCTCATTTTATTACATTACATTGTTAAGTGGTTGATTACCTATCATTTATAAAAAATATATTCTCAATTCTTTCCGAGCAGGTTCTTTCCGTGTAAATCCAATTTTTAGCTATTTAAACTAGGAAATACGAAATATTTCCATTTAACAGGAAGCAAGTAACTCATATATGAACACATGATAGTACCAATGCAAAGTTCACAGAATCACAGCAGTTCAAAATACATAATCCAATATCGCATCAGGAACATATACTCTACTTACACTCCCTAATCGATACTGTGGCTCATACATGACATATATAACACCGGATAGATTTTTTCTAGACGTTACTATCCTCTTCTCATTGACTGCAAAACCGTCTTTCCAACAACAGTAGTCATTCTGCTAAGAAGACAGCGAAGTCTAAAATTTCCACGTATATGTGACAATATATATATATACACACGTAACACATACTATTGAAAATAATTTATGCCATTGTTGAGAAATAACTTAATTTTTAATTTCCTAATTATGAATTGATCTGAAAAATCCGGATAATCAGAGCTATCAATACAGTATTCAGTAGAACAAAGTAAAGGTAAAAAAGAAATTTTTCACAATTATGGAAAACTTTTTTTTTGTGGAAATATAAGTAAAAGAACAATTTTATGCTTAAAATTGTGCGAAAATATCAATGACAAAATAGAGAATTAAAAGAATATAATTAGCTGCTAGAAGGCGTATCCAATGTATGTGTTGTGCTAAATGCAACACTATATATTCAACTGATAAATTTTTGCGGAGATTTGTTTAAATAATTTTACTAATTTTAAATAATTTTTCTTAAATAATTCACTGATAATTTTTTGCAGTGGAATGAAAATTGTATTTAAATTAAATCAAATAATTTCACTTGGGTACACCTTTTATTTTAAGGTCGAGATTCGATCAAGTAATAACAAAATGAAAATTTTATTTATCGTTATGTGCATGTAAGTCAGTCTTTAAATTCTGAACGCGCAAGACATTATAAACTAGTTAGCTAAAATAATTGTTCTCAAATATGTTTCGTTAATTATTCATTAAGAGTCGATTGTAAATTATTAAATAAATATTTTTTTCGTAGTTCCTTTTTGACATGGTTTTCATTCTTTTCATGTACAAATGGGTTATAATTTTTTTTTTTTTAATGTGAGAAAGTGTTTAATTTAGGTACTTATAAAAAATACTATGCGAAAGTATTCAAACCTTTGAAAATCTACTATTTTACTAAAATAGGTTTATGTTATAGTTTTTTTTTATATAGTTTATATTATAGTAATATTACAATTTTTATTTAGAGGGGACAAAAAGTTGAAAGAAAATCAGAAAATACAAACGAATTTTTTTTCATAGCTTAGTTTAATGAAACGAAAATAACAGTATTCTCCGAAAATTTTATAAATTCGAAAGCGATTTTCTCCTCCTGAATTAAATAATATATACATACATGAAATACATGACAGAAAAATAATTATGAAGAAAGAAAATTATTTAAATTCCTTAACAGCTATCTTAATTTATAATTTATGTAAGCGTTGTCTCAAATAGAAAATAACACTTCATTAAAAAATATTTGAGGACGAGATTTTTGTTATCAGAATACTTGGAGAAACATCGCTGTAGGTGCGATTATCATTTAGAATGTAGAATAACAAAGGGCGTGGTGTTTTGTTTAACGTCACGTGTTTTGTTTAAGTAGTCAATTCAAATTTTCTTAGAAGTCTTATTGGGAATCAATATATCATGACTAGCTGTAGAATATTTTAAGAATTGTCTGTTTATTAGTGGAAATTAATTTTTTTTCCACTTTTAATTTTAAAACTAACACATCAATCAATAACTCCCGAGACTAACATTGAAAACAACATTTTTTTTGCAAAATTTTTTTTT
>BMAW01020446.1:20026-38699 GCA_019974015.1 Nephila pilipes
TTGATGTGAAGTTACGTTTCATAGCCCCTCCGGGTTAAATCGGGCCTTTTTTTAGATCGCATATTTTGAAGTAGTAGAAAACGCTTGTGTCAAAATCTTCAGTAGTTCTTCATCCACAGTCACATGATTGAAACAACATGACATACCCTCTCCATAACATATCAAAAAAAATACATTCCTTCTTCAACAGTTCGACTCCTTAATATTCGTATTCCCTGCATATAGTTGTGAGCTGTCACATCACTGCTCAAATGTTCTTCAGATTCTGGGACAGTAATTGGTCACCATCGATGGCCATTGTTTCCATCTCACTTCATCGTTCCACACCAGAAGAGGCATCATCATTCCCAATTGCTCATCCATACATACATATACATACATACATACACATACATATTATTGCTGCTACATATACATATATGTTAGCAGTTTTTCATTAATAGTAAACAATGTTCAACAAAGAGACAGATAGTGAGCCATTTCCTTTTTATTATTTATCGATCATTTTCAATAGAATGAAAGTTTTACCTTAATAGTAACAGTATTTTCTTTTTCCCTGCCGTTCCTTTGCCAGCCAAAGAGCCAAACGCAAGTGCCACAGCACTTATTACTTTATGAACAAAACCGCAATTTCATTTCAGAAATGAGCCGACAGCAACACAAAGCCAGCCAAAGCCTCTTCTCCCCAATCAGTCTCCGTAAGTGACATTGAATAATAAATTATTAGAAAATTATATAGAAAGATACATAGAGAAGGCGATATACAGCACAGTTATTACATGCTACACACATATTATTATTATTATTATTAATACACATATATAAAGACGTTCAACAAATTAATGAAGCAATATACAAGATTTAATGGACGAGTGAAAAAATGGATGAAAATAATGGCCATACTAGACAAACTAAAGTTACAATCTATCGCTCATTATTCTGATGTATGAGAGTAATTTTACAAAGAGATATGAATGCTTCCTAATATATACAGAATTACAGTGTACATAATTTAAGGAGGTCGAAGACTGAAGCGAAAGAGAGAGAATGCTATTTTTTTTGTCATATTTATAAGGAGAGATTTCTTTATGTCATGTGACAATCATATGATATTAGTTGAAGGAATTCTGAGGGATTTTGGCTAGAGACGTTTCCTATAAGTATACGATCTAAGGAAATGTTGATTTAGCAGATTTTATGAGCGCGTGGTTTTAGAGCGGAAATTTAAAGGATAAATTGGAATCGTATCAGAAAATAAGAATGAACTCTTTCCTTTTGAGTTATATATAGAATAGGAAAATTGGATACTTAAATTATTTAATTACTTTTTAAGTTGTATGATTATTAATATATATATAGAAAGATCAGACAAAGCATAATTTTAAATATAATAAACAAACGAAGCAAAAAAGTTCGCATGCACGTGTTACAGTCATTAGGTAATGCAATACAGCCATCAATAGCCGATTACTCTATAGCTGTAGGTTTCCGAAAACGCTGTGATTTATGAATAAACCATATGAGATATGAGAAAATTCATCGTATATTATTGAAAAGAATCTCAAAAGCTAATAGAATAATCACTGCATTACATTTCATCAGTTCTTTAACCACTCCGAAAAAAGGTAAGCTTCCCAGATCAAAATACCATTGACAGTCTTGTGAAGTCATGCAAACAATGATAACCTTGGTCTCAGGAAAGTTTATTCGATAAATCCCGTTCGGTGCATTTCTGTAATTTTTTACTTCCTTATCAAAGTAGTAGAGCCTCATTTTTGTTTAACTTAGAAACTAACATTGAATTCGCGAAGTGGCTGTATCGTGTGCACAAGCCACACTTTCTCTTGCCGTCAATAATTAAATAAGCAATTACTGAAATATAACAAACAAATAATGGCGGTCTACAATGGACTCAAAAGATATTTGATCTGTTTTCATGTAATGCTACAAAAGATCTATTTTTGAATTATGACGAAAAAAATGAATAAGCTCATATTGTCTCGTTTGTTAAAATTATTAACCTGTGATTATTCAGTGTCATGTTCAGAACGAATCTCGGAAATTATGTAAATGCACAAATTCTTTTTTTTAAAATTTATTTATTTATTTTTGCTATTTTTTCAGCGATTTTATTATTAAGAAATTTTGAAACTATTTTATTGTTACTTTAAAATTATTTATTTTGAAATGATTTTAATGTTACTGTTTATAAAATCAATTGCGAATTTTTATTGAAAGAAATCTGAGACTTTAAATTTCTTATGCTACCATTCTCAGGGGGAAAATTGTATCTAAATTTGATTTTCATTTAAATTGTTCCCTTGATATTTCCCTTAAATTTTTTTTTAACTCGCTTAAATTGTTTGCCTGCTCTTATTGCTTGCATTAAAAAATTTAACGCATTAAAATATACGGCAGATTAGTTCTCATTTCGTTCAACAGATGGCAATGTAATGTCAAAAGGTTTCTGGTGCGGTATCTTTTACTCCATCCGTAAGTTGAGTCATTCAAAGCTAACCAACGATAATTATCTTTATGAAAAAAATAATAACTTGAATTCGATCTATTTTCTTTCAACACAGATAGATGCTATCAGACGATTTACTTTGGAATCTTTTCACGTTCTGAATCCTCAAAAACCAAAAAAAAAAAAAAAAAAAAAAAAATACACTATGTGTGCGTTTTGTTTTTTCCCTTGTGTAATGACCCGGGGAGTATATATTTTGTCTCTCTTTTTTCCCCTCCCTTTCTTTATACTTTCTTCAATTATGTCCTTTAAGAAGACCCAGTATCTCGAATGAGACAGTGTCCAGACAAGACACAGGCTGACTGAGAATAACAATAATAAAAACGAAAGAAAACATAATAAGTATTGATTTCAATGTCTGACATTGATAAGTTAAAAAAAAAAAAAAAAGGGACAATAATCTCATCAACAATATTCCAAGAAGTTTCATATTTTTTTCATGACTTTTGTATGCTTGAAATAATCCTTTTCTTACTTTAAAAAAGACACCTGATACAATACTTTTTAAGTATTTCGACTAACACATTCGATTCAAATTCGTTTTTAAGAATATTTCATTCAGTTCAAAAATAAATATATGTATGTCAATAAATAACACGGTAGAAAAAGAAATGAATAAAGAAATTTTTGAGTTCTTTCTTTCATTCTTTATTTTTCTTTCAAGTTTTTGATACCTGAACAACATTTCAAAAATTGCTCTTGTTACCTGTGAAGTTTTCAAATATTTCGTGACATCACAAAAGAGCATCTGGTATTTCTAAAGTATATTAGAAAGGTAACATCTGCCCATTAAAATAAAACAATATCTAGATTGCAGCTGATATTCGAAGCAATCGTCATAATACAATCAAGCGAGTGAAAGACGAACAGTTGTTAGGGGGAAAAAAATTCTAAATAGATTAAATAATTTTATAATCAACAATTATCGGAATATTCTAAATATATCCTGTATCACTATTGATATGAATGTTTTGTTTTGGTCTCTTAACATAGAACTTGCACAATTGAATAATTATTTTCAACATAAATCAGAATTTTTGAAACTTTCATGAAATATTTTGACGTCAGATGGCGCCACAACTGTGAAATTTGTAGGATAGCTACATATTAACATTCTTCCACAAATTGTAAACAATATTGCGTCACAAGTAGAGGGTTGCCAAGTTTTCACAACGTTCGCCAAATAAATTACCGGGTAGTAAACGCACGTTGCTTGTTATCTCTTTTCTTCTTTTTTTATGAAAAGAGTTAAAAAAAAATTAAACTCTTAACGAGAAAAATAAGGCCCGGGTTATTCTTCACTGCGACACGCTTAACTGTTCTTTAACAGGGAAAATTGTTTGTTTCCCAACGCATTTGGAGATTGTTTAGTTTAAAAGTAACTATTTCTTAACAAATCTTCGTAGATGTTAATATATAATTCAAATTAAGAAAGCTGTGAATGATTTCAAACACCTTGAAAAGGAATCATCAAAATTTTATTGCAATTGCTTTGATGTCTTTTTGATTGGCAAATGAGTTCATTTATTTCTGCAAGTGTTACCACGGCTACGAAACATAAACTACTTATACATTGCTCTGACGTCATTAAATTCACAGCTGGAGAGTTGACGTAATGTGAAAACGAAACACGAAGAATTATAATTAAAAATCTGAATTTTATGGTAATTATTTACACAGATGTATGTCTCTTAGGAAATAGTGTGATATTTAGAATATTTAGTTTAAAATGTTCGAATCTGATTAAATATTATTGCATGGTGCAAATTTGGAAAGTGATTTTGATATTTAGTATTTTTAATTCTATCTAAAGGTTAAAATTATTTTTTTTTATCAACATGTTAGTAAAGAATATATGACATAATTAAATAATTATCTCCAATTGATAATTTTCAATGTAATTACTCGCAATATTAAACACGAAATATTAATTAAAAATTATAAAATAATTACGAATAAGCAAATGAATTAAAATAAGTAGAGCTTACAATTATTGTAACATTAAGAATCTAAAGGTTTTCTAATGTACTTATTCTCATACAAAAACTTTTGCAACAGAAAAACAAAAAAGAGTTGGGCAAAACAACATTTTCTAATAATTAAACATTAATTATAAAGGAAAAAATTTAAACTGAAACATTATTTTCGATTTTAAACACGTATAAAAGGAAAATTTATATTCTATATAAAAATAGAACAAACTCCTATTATAGACGTATATAATGTCCCCTTCTTAAAAAGTTTAGGGGCATTATTATTGGTTAAGTTATTATTTTAAATTATCTTTTGCTGTAAGAGAATTATTTTAACACTGTTCCGTAACAATAACCTTATAAATCGAATACACACCTTTAGTTACTAAAATTAAAGGTAGAGTGTAAGGGATTGATAACTGCTCTTAATAAGTGCAGAAGTCGAAGGTCATCGGAATTCCCAGAATTCTTTAGACATTTTAATGAATGATATTAAATTGAATGTGACCATACGTCCCATTGTCTCGCTGTCCCTAAGCACAGCATCAGGGCACCTAAATGTTCTGTTTTCAGCAAAACTGCAATCCACTATAACAAGTGGTGGAGGGGGAGACGGCATTAATGCTTCTGTGAAAATAAATCTTTTCTCTTTTGAATAAATAGTAGTAGGCGAGCGTACAATCACAGGTGAAAGTTGTTTATCAGACGTCCCGTTTTCAAATCAATAGACACGTTATTTATGTAATACAATCTGGGGCATTGCCAAAAAAAACCTTCATGTGTGTGTGTGAGGGGGGCTTCTTCCACTTCAATTCACATCTCGAAATTAATTTCAAATTTCATTGTTTACTTTTAAGGCGAAAAGAATATTGATGTGGAGCCCAGGATTCCGAGTATATATTAATTTTTGATGAAAAAAATAAAGAAAATTCTGTATAAAAATTCTTCAATTTTAAGATTTCAGTATTCAACAATCCTTATGGAGAAATTACAACCCCGTTTCTCCCCCCACCCCAATCTCTACGGCACTGATTACAATCAATAATAAGTATTCAGAACGTTCTTTATACACTTAAAAATAGCACTATCGGAACTTCGTGAAAACAAAATGTTTTAACTTCATAAACAAATAATTATCCGTAGAGGAAAAAAAATAAAAAACAAGAAGCATGAAGTTCCATAAAACTAAAATTTATTGTATTAACTCAAATATTTAATGTCTTTAAAAAAATGTACAACTCTTTACAAACTTTTAACGTTTTACTTTCTCCTGAACACCCTAAAATAACACGAACAATTTGCTATGAATTATATTAAGTTTTAATTTCCTATAATACAAAATAATAAAAATGTGTTACATGCAATTATTATTTAGCAAAAATTCCATGCAATAATATAAACAACCTATAATTAGTATAATAAATTACGCCGTAATGAAACTAATTACCATACGTTGTTAAATCTCATATGTTAAAGATGTAAAGTACAAATTACTAAAGTAAATGGTAATGCGATTAAATTACTCTAATTACAATAGTTAATTATAAATAATATATATAATGGACATCGTTCTAAAAATGAATTTTTGACGACGTCTTTAATCATAACTTAAAATTTGACTTCCAAAATGAGTGCTCCTTAACCACACATTTGAAAACTGTTTTCAGGCCTCATCATTTTTTAAATTTCTTTTTATTATTTTTAAAATGTATTAACTGTAATAAACTATACTATTTGGGGTCGTCATTTGCTTAGTTCTCTCTTAGGGTTGCCATTTGACTAACTCTCTAGATCGGTTGGGTAGTTTTATGAGTGCAAGTACCATATTTGGCTAAGCTGCACCCTGCCTTAATTTACTGGTAACCAAATGCATCATGCAAATAATCGTTATAAATACATGCACATGAACGAGACGTAAGGTAAAGGAATGAAGAAAAGAGAAAGTATTGATTAACTGAGGGAAAAGGTCGAAAATAGGGAGAAATCGCAAGGGCATTCCGGGAACGCGCTACCCGCAGTGACCAAAATAGTAAAACTCACGAAGAGATAAAAGATCAATGAGATATTTTGGGGTCGTACACAATACTCATGTAAAAAAAAAGTACACCCTTGAAATGGTCCCTAGCTCCTTGAATGAGTGATTCTTTAAATAGAATCCCGAAATTGTCTATTATTCTTCAAATAATCGGCTAGATATATTCTTTAATATCACAGATAGGTCAAAGGAGAGCAAATTAGTTCACTTCAAAGAAATTTCGATCGCTGAAATTTTATTCGAATAACTAACATTTCAAGAGAAACTTATAGAATAAAATTAATTAGAAATTGGGAATTTTTTTCTTTCTAAAATTATTTTTAGAAAACTTTTTTTTATAGCTCCTTTTATGGTTGTGTTAAAATTCCTTTTTTTGTTTGTTTGTAGAAAAGCAAATATCTTAGAATGCTTGCTAATGTTAACAATTAAAAAATAACTTTATTTCCTAAGTACGCCATCTGGATAGCATTTGCCAAAATTTTAAGACAAGATAGTAGCTATCTTTCTAGCTGGAAAGCTAGTTGTTTTTATTATGTCGATATAAAATAGTCTCTTTGAGTTTTTTTTCTCATTGTGCGAAATGATAATGTAAGAATTTTGGTAACAGTCATTTAGGATTTCTAAATGCCTTTTTATATTTATTAATTTTTTCCTCATTTTTTTAAATCTTACAATTTTTCTTCACAGTTCATCCTTGAGTCCTAAAGGAATGCGTACTTCAGTTTAAAAATCAAAAGTTTATGAAAACAGGAAACAAAAAAAAAAAAAAAAACTGCGCTATTAAAAGATGAACTGTACATTTTATTATTAGACATTTTTTTCATAAATCATTCTAACAACTGATTTACTTTTCACGAATTCAAAATTTATAGATCGTGAAAAAATATTTATCGTATATTTCCGCAGATAAAATGACCTTCAGAAAAGACAAGGTATAAATTTTCTTCAAAGTTTTATAGTTTTAGTACATATCTGTCCTACAAGACGGCCCCTAAACTATCGATGGCCTATAAATTTAGTTAAGATATATTTAGTTAAGTTAAATTTAGTTTGATAAAGTAAGTTGAGTGGAACAATTTTTTTGTGAATCTGTCAGCACTGTTTATAGAAGCACGTGCCGAATCACGAGCTCACATGTATCTCCAACAAATTTCGTTACAGATTGTATTGTGCGTTCAAATAATTTGTGCTAAAAGTGTAATCAGCATAAATTTTGGGAAATGGGGAATGAGTCATAGAAACAACGTAAACAAGGAAATACGAAGCAATCCTCAAGTTAAAAGTTATAAAACAGGATGAAGAATTGACTGTTGTTTTGCAGCAAGGACTTCAGATATAACAGAGAAGATGGATCCTCGACTAGCTTCTCAACAACGAAAGTGAGGATGCATTTGAAGAGCTATTTGTCTTAAATGATGGATGTGAGGATTATGCAAGATTTTAAATACTTTGGTGAGGGATTTGTTTTATTTCATAAAGGTTTTGATATACATTTATATTAACTTCATTCTAATTTTTTTCTATCCGTCCTATAAGTCGATCTCGGATCTTTTTTTACAACGTTTTTCTGTGTTTCACTTGGTGTGAGTGTCATCAAATTTTCGATCGTTAATTTAACCAACTTCCCATCAAGCTAGAGCTCTGAAATTTTGGGAATTGTTCGTACTCGCCTAACAATGCAATATTTAGACATTTGCGACAAGTTTTAACTAGTATTTCAATATCTTTTTTTAATAACGTAGTTTGTGTAGTAACGGGGCGCCATCTATGCAAGATATAATGAATCACGCAGAGAGGGTGATCTTAAAGACGAGAGAGATATAAGGTTTTTTACAAAGTTTTAACTAATATTTCGATAATTTTTTTAGTTAACTTTGCCACCATTAAAAAACGTTGTTTTAAAAAACGTCGGTTTTTATCTCGAATTAATTATGATTCACTGTCGTCTTATCTGCGGAAATATAAGGTGTTTATTTTTCATATCTGGTAAAACCAGTCCTCGAATTGAAGAAAAAATATTATTATAATAGCAATCTAATTTTAATTACGTTTCTTTTAGAAAAGAAGGAAAAGAAAAAGAAAAATAGGTTGCCGAAAAAAAATTATTTTCTCTTTGTTAAAACTTTTGGAGAAGTTAATTTAATCTCCATGCTTTCAAAATAAGTATTCAGAATTTATGTGAAAAACTTCGGCCTCCTAATAAAAATTCCTATATATTTCTTAAAATAAAGGTACATATTTTTGAGATTTATCTAACTTCTCGTATCGACTTTACAATAATCCTTAACACGAAGACAATTAATTAAGTAGATTGAAAAACTATATGAGGGTACGGGCATGAAACATAAATTCATCACTATTACCTTGAATCAAAGCCTGCCTCAATGATAGGGAAGCATCCAACTTTACCTTCAAATCGCATATTCAAGGAGGTATACCGTCGATTGGTAAGGTTATACTGACTATGTTGGGGAGTTCTCAAGCAATTTTGCTCGCTCATTTCTTGAAACGGAGTGAAACTGTGACTGTTTTCTCATAATGTAATATTTTGTCGGAGTTTTGGGATAAAACGCATCGTTTTAAATGGCAGCAGTAGCCAAGAAGTCATGGTCGTGGACTCGCGACCGGCGTTGTTTTCGTCCGGTCGCAGCCCTGAGGCTACAAAAGAACCACTATGATGCAGGGTTGATCTGTTCGAGGTTCTAAGTCCTCCCGATGGCGTGGTGTAGAAATATGGAGAGGTATGTGTCAGTTCAGGTGTCGTCCTCGTCACTTGATTGAAGTTCAAAATTACGAAGTCCATGGCCAATAGCCCTCCTGTTGCTTCTCTATGCGACGTTAAAAAACAATTAATCATTCAAAGTCCGTTTTTTTATTATTAAATTAAGTCGTCATAGTTACATTGCAATAAATACACAAACTAAATTAAATTAATATGGTAACATATTTTCTATAAGTCTTAATTGATTGATAAAGAATTAATTACATTTTTGAAAAAGACAGACGATTTTTACAAAATATCTCTAATCAAATTATTATATTCTTAATGAAAGCCTCTTTTTACACTATCCTAACAAGTGCTATAAACACGTTATTTGTCAATTTATTATTTTTTTCCCCCAAGGTAATCCCCTTCGAAGGGTGCGTTACTTCAAACCTCGTAAAGTTGGAGAACCGTTAAATCCTAATCTCTACCACAGTCATTTTTCATGGCAAAACAATAACACTCAACAGTGAGTAAAATTTCGCGCACGCGCGCAAGATGCTATCAGACATTTAAATACTGTCTCGTCTAAATCCGCCGCGAGTGTCTGCAAGGCAGGCAGGTGTCTCCGAGAAAAAGAATGGCAGGAAGATGACGTTGTCATTATCTGATTAAAGTTGAATGATGGAGTAGAAAATTTGAAAACAACACAGATTGTATCTCTGTAAGACGATTTACGAGTTATTCGGATAACTTTGTGAAACTTGATGTAAAGTAAACTAAGAGTTTGTTTGGACTGAATGTGTTGCTTTTTAAGGTTTTCTTTTCTTTCTGTCTTAAGTTTTTTCCGCAATGGATGGAAAAAAATAAACAAAAACTGGAGAAGGCTCTTATAGAGAGATAAGTCAAATTATGAAGAGCTTTTTTTTAAAAAAACAAATAAAAATAAGAACACTAAAATTATATATTTTAAATACGAAGAGATACTGTAAAGTTTTGATTATTATTTAGAAATAACCGAGATTTCTAGATAAAATTTATATATATCAATTTATCCTTTATGCCTTTCCCTTGGGGTTTACTGTCTTTGGTAAATGTGGGTGATGTAGGGAACACCCACATCACCCACACGGTGATAGAAATGTGGAAGTTAGGAAAGGGAGGTGCTAGCTCAGGTGTCATCCTCGTCACTTGACAGAGGTTCAAAATTACAAAATCCGTCGCCAATAGCCTTTGTTTTGCTTCTAGTGCGACGCTAATAAAACTAATCAAATCAATAATGAGCACTTCCGGGATACCTTAGAGATCCTTCTCTGTTTTCAACCCTTCTTCGTATTAACCAATTAATCTCTCTCCCCCCATATTTTCAAACGTCTAAATGAAAGCTACATCTTGTATGGCGCAGTACAGCCACTTCTGGTTCTTGCACCAATAAGCACCACAATCATATCCCGTCATGACACGATCCTTGTGTACATAGATTGAAATAACTCATAGTATATGGAGATCATAGAACTCAATCTGCCGAGTTCTGCAATGATGGCATTTGATAGGTCAAGGCCGCGGTTGCCTAGTGGTCATGGTTTCGGATTCGTGGCCGACGGTTTTCGTTCAGTCGCGGGTTCTATCCTTGGCCGCTAAAGACCCGCCGTGTAGCCGGGGTTGACGCACGTTAATTCTATCGGGGCCCAAAATCCTCCCGATGGCGTGGCGTGAAAGTTAGGAGAAGGGGTGCCAGCTCAGGTGTCGTCCTTGTCACTTGACCGAGGTTCAAAATAAGAGGTCCGTCGCCCATATCCCTCGTGTTGCTTCTAGTGGACGTTAATAAAAACTAAACTAAAATCGGTCCGAAAATTTCTCCGTTTAAGAAACGCTGAGAGAAACGAGTAACTCTGGACGGCGACTACGTAGGGAAATCTTAAGTATAACAAATAAATTTTTTTGTATCACAATTATTTTTAGCAATAATTAAAACTTTACAGTATCCCGGAAGAAAAATCAAAATTTACGATGCTGAGAGTTACTTCAGTCTACAGTTTCCTGAAACCAAAGAAATCAGCATTAATAGCTGTAACTTATAACTTCATGTACATAAGGGTCAGTGAAAATGCGAAGTAAATTTTATCCAAATATCTCCGTTATTTCTCAGTAATAATTAAAACTTTACGATACCTTACAGTATAACAAAGCTTAGAATGTGTTTAAAACATTTTAATGGTGATTATTTAGTGAAAAATAATAAAAGGGTTAAATTAATTACCATTAACTAGTCTATCTTTTACGAAATATGTTCTGATAAAATTTTTATTGCGATTTTTATCAGGAATAGTTTTGAATGAATTATAAAGTAATTCATCGTGGTAAACTCCTTCGATAATAGATAACCAAATCTACAACGAAAAACAATTAATTTATGATTGAGAATAATGAAAATTTATTTCTGGAAAATGTTCTTGGGAAATCTAGAAAATACGCCTATGTTATAAGAGTGAATCAATCGCATGATATAAGTTTAATGAATAAAATTATACACATGAGCGGATCGGATATAGTTGATATTTTTTAAAAAATCTCTTCTGCAATGCTTAGGATACCTCCGTACGTATCGCAGAAATTACACTGTTATCATCCTTTTAAAGATCTATACATTTTATGCAACATAATACATTTGTTTTAATTCTTGCGTGACAAATAGAAGTCGAACGTATAAGGAGCTAATAGCGAGCAAAATTTTCAATTGATGAAGATTTTGCTTTTCCGACAAATGGTAGTCGGGGATATAGAGAGGAACGCTCGAGTGTTGTGCAGTGAAGTTCCTTTAATTTTTCTTGTATTTCACTAGCTATTGAGAAGAACATTGCGAGTTGCAGTGAAGCATCTTTGGACTGATAGGCTGTTTAACCTTCTCCAAAAGAACACATTAATACACTACTTCAATTGCACGTCGGTCGAGAGAAAAAATTGACGTACGGAATACCCCCTGTGAATCAAATAATAATAATAATAATAATAATTAAAAGTTAAAAAAATTACCAGAACTTTCCTGGCAAATTGCTTTTTGTTTTCAGTACAGCAGATTCACGATAAATGCGCCATTCATTTCCGGGCTACTTTGCTTCTGGGGGTTTGCGACTAAATGCACATATGTATGAAAAATAAAATGATGACAAACGATTATTTAAATTCTAAATAACTTATCATTTTTGCATGGAAAATATATAAAAATCGTCTGTTTATATTTGATGTACCTCCATATATATGAGGTCTGACCTTAATTCGAATAATTATTATAGTTCCGGAGATTTTAAGAAAACGGAGAGAAAGATGCGAGTTACAACAGAAATTGATGGAGCTAGATATTATCCTTAGTCTAAATCAATGTACCCCAAATTTTCATCTGCATAAACCAACAATGATAGCGGCTATCCTTCTTAAGTTGTGTAATTTCCAATCTATAAGTCTCTCCTTTCGACTGCGTCTGAGAACGCCGTTATATACTAAACTAGAAAATGCAATTCATTTCACCTTTTTGTGTATTTTCATAAACAATTTCGGGAAAGGAACACAAATTTTTTTGCAAGAACTAGAATCGATAGAACAAATAAAATCATTCAACTTGAAGTAACTAAAAATAAGAATGAACTTTTCAAAATAGTGGATTGAAAATATAAACAAAAGTGCAAACTGGGATTTATTTTCGGAATGAAAAGAAAAATGAAATTAAGTTAACACGTAGGTATAGAAAATGATAGGTATTAGAAAGGTTTTGTACAGATGGGATTTTATGGCAACACATTTAATCGCTGAAGGCATTTTTATTGCGTTACCATTGTCCCAGTACAGCGTTCAACATGATTAAAGGAGATCAAGTGATTAATTAGAGTGAAGTTAGAGTAAGTTGAGAGTTACAGTCAGGTTTTAGGTGTCACATTTTCAAATGTGACACCAAATGTGGATGTTGTTTCATGAAGCATTCCATCTAACTATAAGGCTCTTTTGCCTCAAAAGCGTTGAACATAACATATTTGAGAACAAATATGTATGAACAATGCTTTCGGGTTTTGATTATTTAAAAAAAAAAAAAAAAAAAAAAAAAAAAAAAAAAACCTGCTGAAACGCTGTCCTTGTCACTTGACCGTGGTCGTAGAGTGATTTTAATTCTTATCAACCAACCAACCAAAATGCATCGCGGAGTAATAAAGATGGTTGGAAATTAACTCGAAAATAATTAGTGGCGTGATGTGGAAACTATTAAGTAAGGTACAAATTAGGAATCTTCTTCATTTTATGATCTTGACTCGAAATGACGAATTCTTCAATAGTTTTCTAAGAAGTTTTAAAGCAAAATTAAAAAAAAACAACATCATAGATTGACTCATTGGTGACGAACCTCGTAATTTGAATCTCAGTCAAGTGAAAGTGAGGAGCATGAACAAGTCATCTCCACTCTCCAAACCTTCATATCACGCCAAAATCAGAAATTGAAGTTTCGACATATATTTAACGTTCATCAACTTCACTACATGATACAACAAACATCAGGTCCTATATCTGAGAAAAACAGAATGTCTGTTTTATATATATATATATATATATATATATATATATATATATGGGGTTCCAGAAATTTTTATGTTAGTATATATTTCCTCATTTTTTTAAACGAAAGAAATTAGTCGAATAAAAATTATCATTACTTTTTTGAAAAAATTATAAATTTGTTATATTTTTATACTGATAATCGACATTTAAATGCACTTAAAGTAATAAAAAAACAAATCATGGATATATATATATATATATACTCGTTTTAAAAATTGGGTATTACTTAAATTTAATTTTTTCCTCGTGAATTAAAGTTCTGCTGCCGAAAAAAAGTTCTACTATGTTATCTATTTCAGCCGTTTTTTATTGTACTAGGAAGAAATCCTTTTATTTGGAATTATTATTCTACAAAATAAAAAACAATGTTCTTAATTATAGAAAATTACCCTTATTAAAAACTTTATCTTTAAATCCTTTCTTGTAATCTTTTGGTGTAGCTTAAAAAGAAAAATATTACATGCTCGTAAACTTATTCGACCGTATAAAATCCATTAGTTCTGGAATATATTTATTTTTTAAAATATTTTCTAATTAAATGATATTTCAATTAAATATCTCTTTTATTACCCGTTATTTTTAAATTATGTTCTTAGCTATAGGTCATTATTACTCCTTTTTTTTAAAATTTATATCTCAAAAAGTTGCATTAGTTTAGTCTCGTACCTATTTGAATCCATTAAGTCTTTTTGCTCATATGAAAATAATTTATTAATCTAAGAATGTTTGACTCAGTGCGAAAACTTTATTTTTAAAACCTTTAATTTAATTTATAAAAGAAAAAAAATGATTTCCATTGTAGAAATGAATATCTTGCAGTTTCCAATTATGGAATCGAACCTTAGACCTCTCTCTCTCTCTCTTCAAGTCACGTTAGCCTCGAGCTCATGACCGGTGGTTTTTCCGTCTTGTCGTGACTTCTGTCCTGATGCCTCTAAAGACATACTGTGTAACGTGGCTGATGCGCGTTAAATCTGTCCGGGCTCAATGCCATCTCAAGGAAGTAGTGAGGAAGTTTGGAGCGGAAGGAGCTAGCTCATGTGTCATCTACGCCTCTTTTCCAGAGCTCAATATTACGAGGTACGTTGCCAATAGCTCTATAGTTGCTTCTAAGTGCGATTGACCGATTGCCAATCGGTCTAGGAAATGAACTGTAGCCATAAAAATATGAAAGAAAATCAACATATGGATTGCACATCCTGGAGAAACAGTAGGATCGAAACCACATATTTTGAATAATCTTTAATTATAAAAGGAACTGCGGTTGGTCACGTTTACGAACCGCATGACCGGGGATGTTCAGTCGTGGTGCAGGTTAGAGTCCTGGTTCACCAAAAATCTGGAGGCTGAATAATATAAGCTAATACACTTTACATGAAACATGGTTTCAGAGTCTTTGCGTGATGTGATGGGAGATGGAACTATAAAGTTCCAGATTGAATGTTGTCATCATTACTTAATAGTGATTCCAACATTTCGAGGCTCACAGCCATTGGGCCAAGTGTTTCTTCAGTGAGTGAGGGATTGTTTAAAACATTGCACTGAGAAGCAACATGCTATTGGCACGGACCTCGTAATTTTGTGCCTCGTCCAGAATAACGAGGACTACACCTGAGTTGGTACCTCCCTTTTCAAATTTCCACACCATGTTATGGGAAGACTTGGGATTGGGATCTAGATCAGAAGTGCATCAACCCTGTTGCACGGCGGTTCTTTAGTGACATCAGAGTTCGAACCCACGATTGGACGAAAACATTTCCTACCTTAAGCCTACGACCGTGACCACTAGACTATTACGACTACTTCTTGTTGCTTCTAATGTGACTAAAATCAAACCAAAACAATTTAAAAGTAGACATTTTTAGTAAATACGCAGTAATTAATTACAATTGTGTATTTACTTTTAAATAATAGCAGCTGTACGCTGATCAGCAGTGCAGTCAGTAGCGACTTCACTTAAATCTTTTATTTTCTTCAAGTTAATTATGATTTTAAACTGGATTTGTGTTGATTGATTGATTATTAACGTCGCACTAATAACCAACACGTGGGCCATTAGAGACGGATCTCGTAATTTTGAAGATGACACCTGAGCTGGCACTTCACTTTGTTACTTCCACACCATCCCATAGGGAGAGTATTTAGCTTTGATAGATTTAATGTGAATCTTTAGTGGCACTAGGATTCGAACCCACAATTGGAGAAAAATAAAGTCGCCTATGAGCTCACGACTATGATCAATCGGCACCTCTGACTCAGGATTTGTGTTGAATAGTAAATTTTTGCAAACTTCAAATTTCTAAAAAAATCATTAAAACTAAATTGTGAAATAATTCTAGCAGGAGGAATAAGCATAACACATTCGACTGGATGGCTCAGATGATATTAAAATTGAATCACAACCCTAAGAATTTGAAGATCAATTTTAAATTAAGAATTTATATACGCCAATTTAAGTCTTGATGAAATTTAAGTGGTTTAAAAAAATGAAACAAATAAGAGCAAAAATGAACTCGAGGAAATAACCGAAACTTTCATGTTAAATGTAGCATTAAAAATTTTTTTTAGAAGTTTTGCTTCGAGTATTTACAAAGGAAGATACAAATAGTTTGGCAATCAAAAGTTATTTTATTTAACTTTTGCAGAACTGAAATTGGTTTTAATGGTTGATTTGGCCGCGGTAGCCTAGTGGATATGGCAGCGGACTTGTGGTCGGCGGTTTGCATCGAATCGTATGTTCGAGCCTTGATGCTACCCACACAAGACCAGCAGTGTAGCCGGGGCTGATACACGTTAAATATGTAGTGGCCCAAAGTTCTCAACCGGTGGCGTGGTGTGTAAGTTAGGAGAGGAAGTGCCAGCTCAGGCGTCGTCCTCGTCACTTGACCTCGATTCAAAATCACGCGGTCCGGAGCCAATAGCTGGGTTGTTCCTAGTACGGTGTTAATTAAACAAACCAAACAAACAACCAAATGTGGTTGATTTCTAAGTCTTTTTAATAATTTCTAGATGCAGTGTTTATAAAACAAATTTAGTCTATAAATACAATTTTAATTTATTGATAATAACAGTAATAAATACTAATTCTTAGTCTGGGAAGAAAAATAAATACATCAAAAATCTTTTTCTCAAATCAGTTAGCCGTGTTGTAAGAGCGAGATCAAATATTAAATAAATAACATTAAAATATATAAAATTTAATTTAGATGCTAATTAGAAGTCTAGAGGAAAACAAAAAATAATTTGCTGGCAATTACCAGGGGAGTAAAGAAATGTGCGCTAATCAATAGCTATATATAAAAAGAAAATTTATAATGTCGTAAATTGATTCTAAAAATGTACTTTTATTTTAAAAAAATACTTTCTTATAAATTTGTTAACTCATAATAAGAATTTAGCATTTTAAAGTCTAGAAACTTAAAAAAAAAAAAAAAAAAAACGTTCATTTCCATTCTTACAATAGATTTAGTTTTATCTAAGTTCATTGACTGCTGATTTTTTTTTAACTGCAATAATTATTTATTAATTTAAAATATACAGCTTCTAAAATAGTTCTCTTTTTTTCCTCTGTTGTATTTTCTATTAAGTAAGTAAATTCTATTAAGCAAATTGAATAAATGAAATATTTTTGGAATAGTAAAATTAATGTTAAATATTTAATTCCCTTAGTTGATAAAATGTATTAAATAATTTGCTATACGAACGAATTGAAGTACACATCTTAGATTCTTTCTATAAAAATACATTTGTAAAATGACATAAAGATTTTACACTAGTATTTTAAAGTTTATTCTATTCTGTACGGAACTAATCAATAGTTTTATAAAATAATCAACTAGCAGCTTTTTTAAATTAAAAAAAATATAGATTTATTGAATTATGTATAAAAAATATCTCTTTTCAAAGTCATCATGACAAATGGTATTACTATAAGCGCTTCATATATATATATATATATATATATATATATATACATACATACATACATGTACACATACACACACATACACATACATATATATATACATATATATATACATATACATATACATATATATATACATATATATATATATATATATACATATACATATACATATATATATATACATATATATATATACATACATATATATATATTGTGTACTTCGTGTTAGCACCGACGAAAACATTAAAAAATCCAAATGATTTTGAATGACCGTAAATTGAAATTGAATGAAATAACGAAGACACTCTATATCAACTGAACGTGCCTCGCCCTCATTCACGAATATTTGGGTATGAAAGCTCTGTAAAGTGGGTGCCGCGCGCGAAACTCGCACGGCCAAAACCAGCGACGAGTTGATGATTCCGGAGCAGTGTTTGAAAGAGGATCAAGCGTAATAAACCCGAGTTTTTTGCGTCGATATGTGACAATGGATGAAACATGGCTCCATCGACATTTCACTCCGAAGTCAATCGACAGTCCATCAGGATGATTACACGATGAACCCGCTCAAGCGTGGGAAAACGCAACAGTTGGCAAGGTTATGGCGTCTCTGTATTTTGCGGGATGCACATGGAATAATTTTCATTGACTACCTTGAAAAAGGAAGGACCATCTAACAGCGACCTTGCATAGTTATTGGACCGTTTGAAGGACAGAAATCATGAAAACACGGCCGCATTTGAAGAAAAAAAAAGAAGTGCAACTTCACCAAAACAATGCACCCAAATATCAGTAAAACGATGGCAAAAAAATCCATGAATCGGGCTTCGAATTGCTTCCTCATCCACCGTATTCGCAGATCTGGCCCCAGCGACTATTTCTCCAGATCTCAAAAGAATACTAG
>BMAW01020446.1:38724-109012 GCA_019974015.1 Nephila pilipes
CATGTGGTGTGAAGCCAGACCATGTCTGGCAAAGACAATCCGCTGGTGCTCGGTGTCTAGGAGGTGTGGAAACGTCGGCATTTTACCAGTGATTATGAGGATTCAAAATTGTTTTACTCTCGTTTTTGAAGAGAGAGATTTAGCTGGAAAATATCTTCAAAAGCTGCCATGTACAAGCTGGACACATTTTGAATGAACTAGCACCCATGAGAAAGACAGACACAAATTCAACTCTTCAACAATACGCAACCTGAACGGTGAAAATAATAACAGCTGGGAAGAAATTTTCGCCGAATGAAGAGGTGATCGCCGAAACTGAGGCCTATTTTGAAGCAAAGGACAAATCGTACTACAAAAATGATATCGAAAAGTTGGAGGGTCGCTATAATCAGTGTATCACCCTTGAAGGGAATTATGTTGAATAAAAAAAACTAATTTTGCCAAAAAAATGTGTTTTACTATGATAAGCCGGGGACTTTTCAATTGACTTGCTATATATACAAAGAACTGGAGAAAGTCATCAGTGAGAAGGAAATGATGTCTTAGCAAAATAACGTCCATGATGTAGGCTAGTACCAAATACTTTTTCTGATCTGAAATCATAGTAAAATAAAATTTTGTGCTCTCCCAATGTAAATTGAATTCCTTTAATTCATATAATCGAGAAATTATTCGATTATCAGAACCCTCTTTTTGTAAAAGAACACGAAACAATCTCACAACCGAAAAACAGAAGAAAATATCACAAAAAAATGCAAATGCATGCTGAAAAAAGGTTTCGTTACATCCGGAAATTTTAGCTCCAGGCTTGATTTAATAAGATTTCAAGCATTTTTGAATCGAGGTGGGAATTCTTCTTCTCCCTTCCATTTCGTCAAATGAACTGGATCAGTGGTTTTCAAACAGCGGTGAGAAAAAAATATATTTCAAGGGTTGAGCGATCAGTTTTTAGTGAAGGGAATTAATTTTATGCGAACTTTCTCAGCAAAAAAATTGCCATTTGAAGAATAACTACAAAATGAAAAGAATTCATCAAAAATAATATCTAACACAGTGGTATGAAAATTCAGCAAACAATCTAGGTAGATGCTAGGATTCATTTACTTAGAAACTGAAGTACTTTCGAAATATGCAAACAAAAAGAGTTACTACTTTATTATAAACACTCTTGAAAAAGTCCAACTTAATTATAATTAATTTACTCAGGATACTTAGTTCGAATAGCAAATATATTTGTATTTAAACACACTGAATGAGTTTTTCATTTTTTTTTCTGCTCAGAAAATGGCATTTGCCCCTTCATTTTTGAAAATGTATAGCAGAGAAAGCAGTAAAAGGGGAACTCTGGAGATGGCTTGATGTGAACTGGTTGGGCATCAAACTGTTGCATCGAGCTATTCAGCAGTTGCATCCTCATCACAAACAGAAAGGATATCTGTACCATCTGATGAACTTTCTAAATCATTTTCATATACTTTCTAAAAATTCTCGAATTAAAATCGGTCATCCTAATGGGAAACCACATATGAAAATAATATGTCAGGATATCAAAACCACATGTGATGTAATTTGAGAAAATTGATAGAGAAAAATGGACTGACAAATAAATACCCAACCATGCGCTAAGGAACAGAAAACAAATAAATATATAATATGGTTAATGTCCAAGTTTGAGTAAAAAGAGCAGTAGATCTCTGAAACAACTTGTCTATCAAAAGCAGCCAAAGAATATAACGAAGGAAGGGAAATCGATATACTAATTAAAATATAGGAGTATTGGTAGAAAAACTTCCATCTGTTGTCGGTAGCATAGACACCTACGGAGGAAAAAAAAACAATTTTTCTGAAGAAAGAAAAGGAGGACAAGTCAGTACAGAAAAGTGCGATAAAGATTACGATATCTGGACTACACTTCTGCAGGCCAATTTCGAAAAGAAGCGAATGCCTGTATTAAATACTATAAAGTCAAGCGAATGGTTAAGACAATTGCTTTGTGTCACGTTATTTTTTGTACGTAAATTATTTTTACTTTTTTTTAAAAGAAGCGACAATAATTTGCTAGTTTCGAACACCAGCCACGGGACTTTTTATAAAGTAAAACATTGAAGATATTCATTTGGTTTAAGTAATTAACATTTGGCCTTTTACAAATAATGACGGAAAAGTATCAGTCCGTAAATTTTATACGAATATCTAACTATACAATCGTGGTGAGAGTTTTGATTTTTTTCCCACTCGTGAAGAAGGTTACTGCTCCACCAACATAACAGTAGAGCTTGTTACGTCATATAATTACCCATCGATCTTTGTTTCGGATAATTTATTCTTCATGGAGTATTTTTGGATATCGTTATAATTTTTCATCTGTGCTTGTAATTTATAGTAGAATTCAGACTTTTTCGGATGAACCATCACAAAAAATAATTTTTCAAAAATTAAATTTTAGTTTTGGCAACACAGCTTGTGACGGCGAAATATTCCTATTCACCTCTTGTGCCAATGCATTAACACTAAAAGTCAATAAGTCAATCAAAGAGACGTTAGACAGGTACACACTATATTTATTGGTTGATTGCTAATATAACGACAATTATAACAGGCTCTCCCCAGATAATGCCCTAATTATATTAACTTGACCTATCAATAACAATTTAACAGACTTTTACTACTAATGTCAAGTTGAGGCTGTCTTGACTTCTAACTTTCATTAAGCAGCCGATAACTTGTAATAATTCTCGGCCCCGACTTCGACTCTGGAACAATTGCCAAACGCTAGAACCACTCGACTTCTTTCGTGTGTCTCAAGTTTAATTTATATAATTCCTATCTCCCTCTCATTTCACTTTATTTCTACTTGCTTGTAATTTGAATATCCACGTTTCATTTTCGGTTGGGCAAAGGTTGCTTAGCAAAAGCAATCAATCTTAATTAAAAGTCCCGAAAGTTAGTGAAGAGAAAACCGCGAATAGCCCAACGTCGCAAGTTTATGTGCTATGTTTTGTATCAGGATTGTGTGTTGAAAGTGATTTCATCAAAGCGGAGCCAATTTGATCTATTTTTGTTAGGTTTTTTTTTACTTTATTTAGAGAGTGTTTTGACCTAATTCCTATTTGTGTTTTTCATTTGCAATATTTGTTTCCCTTTCGAATTTTAGAGATAGAGTATTCTGTTCATAGAACAAATTTAATAAAGTTTATCACTAGGGCTCTGTCGAGTCTTTTGCTTCAGCTAACGCTTTGATAACTTTTAATGTGATGTCATTTGAATTGATCAATAAATGAATCGTGACTTATGTAGATAAAAATAGACTTACTGAATTGGGATAAATGGAATTTAGGAGATGCACATATCAACAATAAAACACTTAATATGATATTTGGTAGAGATAGAGATAATGAATAAAAAGCTTTAGGAGTGATCATAGAGAGTATCTACTAAGGATTGAGAACTCGAACTCTCATCTATAAATATGCAAAGGAATCGAATCTGATTGCTTCGGTTATATTAAACATTAGATCAAACACGAAGGAACTTTGCCACAAGTATAATAAATTAGGGATTGACTGGTGATTATCCATAGATCTGAAAATAACTTGATTATCATCACCATATGACCTTCTATTCGTATGATTTATGACTGTTTTAAATAAGAGTAAGAATGGAAAGCGTAAAAAATAATAATATAGCATCGCAAATTTAAGTTAAGGAATGTTCCAAAAGAGAAAAATAAAATTGTATTTCTACGATAAATATGCATAAAAATGCTTTTTAATGCAAAGAAAAAAAATTGCTGTTTTTTATATCAAAACTGCTATGAATAATACGAGAAAAAAACCTTCTAATTGCCTATGAAATTTGAGACGAAAGAGGAAATTTTATCTGCAAAAGAAGAATTCTCTTTACTTGAATCAAAATCGATTACTATGACTTGTGAAAGTACGATTCAAAGAAAAAAAGCAAAAATGCCCCATCACTAAGATCTATCTCACTCTAATTCTAGCTAAGAAAAGTCTTGCTGCTGAGAAACGAATCTTAAGATTCTATCAGCATGGGAGGGGGGATCTTTAATGCATTCTAAGGAAAAAATATTCTAATTGAAGGGTATCTAAAAGTTTTCTAATCAAACATAAGAGGATTTGTAGAACAGTTCCTTTTAAGGAAAGTTTAAATTAATCAAAATTCTTCTGGTATATTCTGTAATATCCCTGTAATAAAAATTTGAAAAGTTTTACAAAAGAATATGAGCAAAAAAAAAAAAAAAAAAAAAAAGGAATTTTTAATTGAATTATAAAAACCTTTTTTTAATATTTAATTGTGAATTTTTGTTAACATATTTTAAGTTCCTTTTGTGAAGTTAATAAATATCTTCTTTCCTCGAAGTTCATTTAACAGTTCAAACTGCTTTTTGCTGTCCGTTTGGTAGTTGTATTAATTACAACGTACAAATTATGATTACACAGATCATAATTTTGAACAACGCTCAAATGACGATGTCGGCATTACTGAATATACAAAAGAATATTCAGTTTAAATGACATCGTACGCGCCGTATTCACTCTACACAGGCTTGATAACTGAAATATTTAACATGCAGAAACTCTATTTCTTGCTCTTTTGGTAGAATGAGAGCCAAATAAATCTATTACAGGCCCTTATGGTACCAACCAAGGGCCCGCAAACCCCATTTCTCGTGGTACTACAGTTAGGACATAAATTTCATTGCTGGAAATGTCTAAGTAGAACAATCGAATACGTTTCCATCGATTGATTGAGTGCTTTATTAATGTCATGCTTATAAGCCAAACGAGGGCTGTTGGTTGGGAACCTTATAATTCTGAGCCGTGGTAAAAGAGATGAGGACAAGTTTAATTACTCATCTGTTATCGACCAATGTTTAAAGCTTGTATGTAGAGGGTGTTTTTGTAAAGGGATGAGTGTAAGACATCACTTTTACACAACCCTTTCAGATCAGAGTCCGACTCTGAGCGGGGTAGATCAAAATCGGAGCAGATTTAGAGCAGAGTCCCAGTGTGTAAGCGATCGAGTTGGGATCGTGAGTAAGAATCGCACCGTAATGTGATCAGGGGAATACTCAATAAACTATTGTTGTTGTTAATCAACCTAGCCAGTTCCTCTTCTTAGAATTTAAGACAACAGTTAAGAAATTCGCTAGGTGACCAGTAATGATAACTATAAATTACATAGATCACCAAGGTACCACGTCAGAACTTAAAAGAATTAAAGGAACTGTTGTTGTTAGTTAAAAAGTTATTGTTAAGAAAAGTAAGGAATGAGAGTTTGTAAGAAATCAGAAGTGGCAGAAGTCGTTTATCAGTAAAAGTGAAAAAAGTAGTTCAGTGATAAGTTTTATTTTAGTTAAAAATTTAATATATCATAATGTTGATATACTAAAGTCATTAACCGGTAGCTATGCTATCCTAATGTAAATAAATAAAAGCTACTTAAAAAAAATTACTGTATAGAATTTTTGAGAAATTTTTTATAAATTTGACACACGTTTTCACAGAGCTTTTTAATTCTAAAATGGTTTGATACCTAAAACAGAATAAATGTATTATCTAAAAATTCAGTGAAATAACTATTCAGAATTCAACTAATTTAAAATCAATTTTACTGCAGAGTTTTTTTAATACCGATTTCGTTTAAGACTACTATAAGTCTTTGCACTTTCAGAACTTTGGATTTTTTTAAATATATATAATAGAAGCACTAGAATAGCACAATGATATCTCTATTGATAAAGTACTGCACACATGGACAACTTGGCTTATAAACAAGATTTTCAGACAAATCTGATCACGGATTATGTTTCCTCAGAAAACTCAATCTTTTATATATACCAGTATTTTGCACTAAATTAGCTTTCAATATGGCTGCCAACAGTCATCAAGAACAAACGATAACGTTATAAGAAAACTTAATCGAATTACTTTTGAAGAAAAGAAGAAAGTAACAGCTAAGCATGAATGCTAATTGACTTTGTGATGTCCCACTTCTGCAAAATTCTTCAAAGGTCAACTCTCTCTGGATAGGTTTCTTGTGCCAAAATCAACCAATGAATTAGAATATAGACAAAGAGAACATTGTTGCGTGAAAGAATAAAGCTACAAAGAGAACAGAATTGTACAGACTCTTCTATCAAGTGTGTCTGTAGTAGTACTACCTGTAATCATTCTCCCTTTTTCATCTATAAACTATCTGTACCAGGAATATATATTACTACGCCATTATCCAGCGTAAAGCTTAAAATACAATACTGAACAATTATCATGATTATATTTTTGTGTTAGTTCTTCATGAAATTGTCTGTTTTCATTAATTTCTGTATTTCTTATAAACTAAACCTATAAAAACAATGCAAAAATAACGTGTTGGTTCTGAGATTCAAAACGCGGATTAATTCTATTTCCATTAAGTTAAATGGAAAAAATGAGTTCATTTCGTGAAAGTTTCGCTTTACGAAATGAATCTCAGAATGAGTTAAGCTCATGAACGGAGGTATGACTCCATTTTAAAATATTCCCAAAAAAAAAGACAGATTTATAAAGAAATTAAATACTCTTTTTTCTCTTTCTAAGAGTCAAATATATATGCCTAATCAAAGAAAATGAGAAAATATTGATAATATTTAATAACTCACGAAATCAAATCAGAAAATATCAAACTGTTGATTTAAAAAAACTCCACAATATAAAAATTAAAAATATCAGGGGGAAATGTTTATAGCACTACAAAGCTAAGCATTCGTCACTAACAAAAAAAATAAAATCACGTTGTCAAATATTTTTTATTATTTTTTATACATTTCATAATTAATCCTTTTTTAATCTTTCATTATAATGAATTACCGTACTCTGGCAGATATCGGTCTATGTAACGCCGGATCACTGGATGGATTGGTTGTTTGAAATGAAATGACATTGAATCTTCTTGAAATATATTGTGCCAAACTCAAGGTCAAGATATTACCATTTTTCTAGGTTAGAAAATTTAAAATTTAAGCTTAGGATACAGTATAAAACGATAATTTCTGAAAACAATTATATGAATGGAGTAAAACATTGTATTGTGAGAAATTAAAAATATATGGCGGCACTTTCCTCGACCAAGTCAATTAATGAAAGAACATAAAATTGCAGATGTTGAAAACGAACAGAGTTGAAAGCAGAGCATTCATTCAAGATATGTCACACTGTCTGAGAACAAACACGATAGATATACTTAGGGGAGTTTCACTTAAAGTGTCGTATGTGTCAGTCTCGTGTTAAAATAACTTTCTGTTCTCTGCATGAGAATGAATTCCAATGAATAATTATGGATTTAACCTAGATGTAACTTATTGTCCGTTATCTTATTCTATTAATCCTACTAGTAGTCATGAGCTGGTGATTTATTGTGTTCAAGGATATCACAAATTAGAATAGTTGGAAAGATTGTACCGGATTCTGATTTAGTTGCACTATCGGCTGCATCACAGGATCACCAGAAAAATCACTAATAATAACGCCTTTAAACAACAAAAGCTTTTCATTATTACATAAAATTTAGTACAGAACACACAAATAAAGCGTAAAACTCATGAAATAAATCAAACTACAAAAATTTACAACTGTAAATTGATAGCCTATATTATTCCATTGAAGCAGAAAGCATAAAGTAATTTTCTGTGTAATAATTTCCTTGTATAAAAGCCTCATATTACTAGCCGGACTGGAAAGGTGAAGTACCGTATTACAGGAGAAGTAATGTATTATTAAATGATAATCAATGTTGCAAGAGGTTATTTTTCCAACTTTTACTCCACTTTTGAGACATTTACGAGGACCATTCAATATTTAAACAGATAAATAACTTTACAGCGAAAATGGTAGATTAATTTAATGCAATTTTTTTATTTACTTTTCCACGAAATCCCCACCAACTTCTCTTTACTTGTCCCATCCTTTTGGGATTCTTCTCATCTCCTCAGAGAAGAATTTCTTATCTTGATTTTAAAGCCAGTTGTGTACTTTTCTCTTCATCCCTTCGTTGCCGTTGAACTTGATGCCCCACTAAAGCTTCTTTCATTGGACTAAACAGATAAAACTCCAAAGGAGCAAGGTCAGTACTGAAAGGAGGATGAGGTGGAAACTCGTAACCCACTTTATAAACAGTTTCTAGCGTTAATTGTACCATATGAGGTCGAACGTTGTTTTGTAGAAGTGCATCTTTCCTCTGCCATTTTGAACACTTCATCTTCAAAACGGTCTTTATTTTCTTCGAAATCATAACGAAGTGGTATAGACTGTTAAAAATTTGTTGCTTCTTCAAATAGTCGCAGAAAATCGGACAATGGGCACTCGGCTCGTCGATGACGCTTTTGCGACAACTTTTAAACTTTTCCAGCCCCACGTAAGAACTCGCACTGTTCATGCAACAACCACCGAGTCCTTTGTTCATCCGAGAAAATATTTCTGACTGTTTTACACGTTCCGAAAGTAAAAATCAGATCACAGAACAGTGTTTTTGAAAAGTACTTTCTTCGAGCGGGCACACCATCGTAGCTAAGAATTCAGATATTACGGTTACGTAGATATGAATCAGAAAGCTGAATAACACTCTTCGTTAGGTTACCATCTAACAAAAGTTGCAATTACCCGTAATAAAAGTTTTTTTCTCTAAAATATTTATCTCTTAAAATATTGAATAACCCTTGAACTATACTTTCCTTAATTTTTTTTACTTTTCTTTAGCTACTTAACTTTTAATTATGGTTTTTTGCAAAAATAACTTTATTCCTTAGTATCTTATGCGTTACGTTCGTGAGCATTGCTGTTTACTTTCAGCGGGTGCGTTACTTGAGATCCGTACAGATACTTCCTCCTTTCTAGATTGTTTTGTTTTCACTTGGGTGGTTTGTAAACAACATCTTACACACTTGTACCTTACAAAGCGTCCTCTACAGAGGGGCAATAAAAATGTCTTTTTTAAACAGAATATTTTTAAGGTAATGAAGCAAATTTTGAAAAAAAAAACCACTTTTCCGAATTATTAATTTTATGCTGCCGAAACATTGAATTAAAAACATTTAACAAATTATATACATGATAAATATACGAGTATATTTCTTTTGATTTCGTGTCAGTTCAAGCATCTAACTTTTTTCAAGTAAATAAGATTACATTTCTCCTTTAGTATTTCTAACATTGAAAACAAGCAATATTTTTTAAAACATTGATTTGAAGATGATACATCAAAATAAAGAGATGAAACTGACACAACAGATTTTGACTTTTAATCAAAAACAAAAACAAAAAAATATATTAACTCAAATAACTGACGAAAACAATTTTGAACTTAAATTCGACATCGGAAAAAAAAAAAGAAAGTCAGTGATCCATTTCGAAATGGTTTGTTGAGGGAAGAGATAAAAAGAGTACTGAAACATATTAAATCAAACCTATAAAAAATATGTTGAATAACGTTAGTAACATCCGTCTGCAACTACGGCGTTTGCATGCATCTGCGGTGAACAAACTTTCGGTCTCTAAGAAAATTATTTAACGTAGAAAAGGCGTTAACTATTTAGTTGTAACTAGTAGTTTCATTTCTCACACTCTGTTGTAGGTTATAATTTTATTCCTCCAAAAGAGAGGATAGAAAGAAAAAGTTTTGTTTTGGAAAACCAGTTGAAAGTTAAATGACCCGATGGACACGGTAGATCAAAAACTCAAAGCTTAAAACAGTCAATTTGAAATAAATCCATGATAAGCACTTTTGGCGTTAATGCAGTGTACCTCCGGACGCCAAGTTCGGTTTTTTTAGCCTGCTTAATATGTGCGCCATTTAGGTCTAGCATGGCATTTGGCATGAAAAGCTTTAATAACAAAAAATACAGCATCAACTTTTCATTTTTTTATACGTTTTTTTTCCCAACTCAGGTCGATATGAACCTGATAAAAGTAGGACCTGAAGCTGTATTCACTCAGGTTAGCGCCATTTGCTTGGCGATGAGAATTCTTGATTGTTCTTGATTGCCGATTTCTGTGTTAGTCCTGAATGAGCCACACATATGATGGCGAAAATAAGCCTGATTTGGCATCCGGGTGAAAATTGCATCTTGGGCAAAATTCGTATTTAAAAAGAAAATGTAAAAATGACTAGGTAGAAATACCATATCAGTTTATTTTTTAATAATTTTTTGTGAAAATAAAAGCCATTGTTTTTTTAACAAGATGATTGATTGGTTGCTAGAGGTATTCTCTCTGATGGCAGTAAGTTAAAATTTTACGGAAAGATATACTTGTGTAAGAGTCATGATGCATTCAATTGAAAAGAAATTATAAAGTTTCATTCAATATTTTCTTTTGTTTTCCATATTCGAACTGAGAAATGTGTGAAGTGACAAATTCTAATATAATTAATAATAAGTTTTACATAATGAACATCTGAAGTGGTAAATTTTTAAGACATGCTAGAGAAAAAAGAAAACTAACAGCAACATTTTTTCTTCTTTTCATAGGATTCTCTTGAAAAATATGATTAAAAAAACTGATTTCTGAAAAAAAAATTATAGTTTCGGTGTAACAGTAGAACTAAATAAAAATAAGTATCAAAGAGAAAATGGAAACGCGAGAAGATAACACGCTCCCGCTTCTAAAATAAGCACTCTTCTAAATTCTTGTTTAATTTGAATTTTCTCTTTTCTCCTGAAAATGCATCTCCTCCATCCCACTCCTCCTTTTCCCTTTACGGTTAAATTTAAATGAATTAAATCGAATATAATTTCAAATAATTCCAATTTTAGAGACAAGTGTATGAAATATATAATAAATTCACTGCCTGGAAAGTATTGATTTTGATGTTAGTTGTTTAAAAAAACGACAAGAAAGTTCAATTCTCGACTCAAAATTTTAAAAAAGAATTGACTTTTTGATTTTAATATCGTTTAAGGCTCTCGTCTACCCGCCATTTTGATTTCGTAAGCTTAATGTTAATCCTATGGAATTTTGACTTGAATTCTCACATCTTTATTATTTAATCTATTTGAATGTAATAAAGTGCATTTGAAAGAGCAAAAAATAATGAATGCTTCTGTGGAATTACTTTTTTCCTAAGATTTTAATAAATATTTTTATTCTTATTTTAATGATTCGTTTTTGAGTTTTCCGATCTTTAAAGAATATTTTCAAATATTTTTAGGAATCGAAAGAAAAAAGCAATTCCACAGAAGCATTCATTATTTTTTGCTCTTTCAGATGCACTTTATTGTATTCAAATAGATGAAATAGTAAAGATGTGAGAATTCAAGTCGATATTCCATAGGATTAACATTAAGCTGACGAAATAAAAATGGCGGGTAGACGGGAGCCTTAATATAAACTTTTCAAAGAAATATCATTGTTATACGATTTTTTGTTGTATTTAATAAAACTAGATTACAAAAATTAGCTTTTTATCGGGCGTTTATAAAAATTATGTCATTTAAATGCGATTTGATAAAAAAAATAATAATATCGATTTTTCTCTAACGCGCCAAGAGCATTTTACAATTGTGGAAAAACATTTGTTGAAGTCTTTATTTGAAAGAATCTATACTTAACACAATATAAACTGTCTTTTCCTTCACGAATTCATTATAATTTATGTAATTCATTTTAATCAGAATAAATATTTTTTCAGCTTACATGAGATATTTCATAATGTATGATATGGCATTAAAATGTTGTTAAATATTATTTTACGATCAGCCAGCCATTTAAAACTGTTTGGAAAGGGATTTTATCTGAAATATATTCAAGTTCTAAGCTTTAAACTCAAAATTTCAGACATTCTTTGAAACAGTTTGTTAATAGTTTGTCAGAAATTTTTACCTCATAGATTGGAAAACAAAAATATTTTAAAACCATTTAAATATATAAAATGGCTCCAAAAATCGACAATATATATCACGCACTTTCTTCTTAAAGACTTAAAATAATATTCTTAAAATACTTATTTAGTTTAACATTATATAATCAATAAAATATACATGATTTTGAATTTTTACTAACATTCTCCTTGGAAGTAATATACGGTCTATTGAAGACAGACCTCACAATTTTGAAAGTTGGTCAAGTGACGAGGACGATTCCTGAGGTGATACCTCCCTCCCAAAACTTTCACACCACGCTTTAGAAAAACTTGGAACCTCAACTGACTCCATGACTCGAAGGAAACAACGCCGGCTATGAGTTCGCGACTACTTGACTTCCGCGAGTGACCACATCCTCATCTGGAATACTTCCAAGAAAGCCATTGAATACCACTCTAGAAAATATTATTTACTTAAGATCTTTGATTAAAACAGTTTATGGTGTTTCCCTGGATACTGTTACCTATTTTTCTTGCATTATTGTTTTTAAGTGTTCTTTGCTCCTAATATTATGTTTTTAAACAGATTGTTATAAAATTAAGATTACAAGTTTTCAATCACAATGTGTTCGTGAGATTGAGATTGTAGCGACTCTCGTCAATAACAATATCAGAAGTTAAAAAGACCTTACTTAATCAGCCAGAAGAGATGTCTTTTCAGCCTGGTTGGTAAGAGCATGAAAAAAGCGAACGGTCTACTTTCCTTCGGATCCACTGGACCAGGGTCCGAAACAACGCTAGCACTCCAAGGTCAGCAAAACTCTCTCCCTCTCCTCGGGGTCGGAAAACCACCGACCGCCGAAGTGGTGACTCAGGACTTGAACACCTACTGATTGAATATGCTCCCGACGCAAAACGCTTGCCTCTGCACATCTTAGACAAACGCACTCAAAATCACAACAAGTGATGCTCCGGCTCTGGCGCACGTGTCGACGAGACCCGCCACACGAGACAGCCGATGACTCAAATGGAAACTGTCCCAAGCAAAAAACTCAACTTTACAGGGAGGGGATGTATATGAATTGCAGTAATGGCTGAAAAAATCAAAAAGCAACCTTCTGTACAAACCAATGTATCTCTTCGTATCATCACGATGATACTGGAGGGAGAGTATGCAGTGACTCTCGTTAACAATAATATCAGTAGTTAAAAAGGCCTTATTTAACCAGCCAGAAGAGATGTCTTTTCAGCCTGGTTGGTAAGAGTATGAAAAAAAAGGGAAAGGTCAACTTTCCATCAGACACACTGGATCAGGGTTCGAAACAATGCTGCCGCATCAAGGTCACCAAACACACAATTCTCTCTCCCCTCCTCAGGGTCGAAAAACCACAGGCCACCGAAAGGCGTTGTATGCAATTACATTTTACAACTGTGCAAAATCATAACTTAAAAAATTTAGCTGTATGTTTTTTGTTTGTTATCTAGTTGATACATATATTGCAATCCTAAACCTAATTTATTGGCCCTTAATTTTAAATTATTCTTCAGTATATATTTTATTCCATCATTTACCGTCAATAAAAAACTGATTTTTCCACTGCTTCGGCTGACATACAACTCCATACAAAGTTGTATGGAGTTGTATGGAGAACCAAATCACCACCGTGATTGAGAGTGAGGATGATGTCTGAAGGAAGTAGTTCAGAGTTAAGCCTTTAAAAACATTGAATAAGCTATCATCACTTTAAACTACATTATTCTAGAAATATTGAAGCTTTGAAATAGGACTTAAGCAAATGAAATGAAACTATTTTTTCTCTGTCTGCTTCGGAACTGCAGGATTATGAGGCGATTATACTTTGCTTCTCAGCATACTCTATGACATCCGATTACCTCGGATGTTATCTTGTGCCATCACTAATATCTAATATTAAACAATACGACACCAATAATTACAGAACCACCAAAACCACTTTCAACATTTATTAATATATATCCTCTAATACAATAATGATATAGCTCTCCAGGTCAAGTTTACTAATACTTTAATTCAACCCACCAATAATAATTTAACAGCTTCTTACCAACTGCTAGAGTGAATCTGGAACAACTGCTGAAAACACTAGAACAATTCTCAATCCGAGTGTTTTACACTCAGACCTCAACTCTAATCCTTAAGTCAGCTTTCCAATACTATAACATTTAGATTCTACCTCCTCTCGTTGCAACGCCTCTCTGATCCTCCTTCTCCTCTCTTCTCTACTCCTTCAGATGGAGTTTATATACTTCTTAATTTAACTGCTTCACTTCATTCCTAACTGCTTTGCATATTACATTCTTCATCACGTTTCATTTTTGGTTGGGCAAAGGTTGTTTAGCGAAAGCAATCAATCTCAATTGAAAAGTCCCCAAGGTTAGTGAAGAGAAACCACGAATAGCCCAATGTCACAACTCTTCGAATTGTTTCTGGAGAAATTCATCTTCCTATTGGTGTAGAAATAGATGAGACAAATTTTACAACGTCCACCTCAAGAATTTTTCATACTTTTCGAATGACATTTCTTTTAGTCGTCGAACGGACACATTTTTTTCTATAACTCTTGCGAGATTAATCATAATTTGTCCAATTTTTTTTAAACTCTTGGATAAATTTTTGTGATTGTCCCTGATCCTCTGCAAACCAACCAGAAATTTACCTACCTCAAATATTAGAAAGGAAATTTTCCAAATTTGGATGTATATTATTTCACTCGGAAATCAAATATTAGTATCTCGAGAAAACGGGACTGTGTCATTGATTCTTTACAAACAAATTATGGTAGAGATTTCACAACTATTTACAGAACGTATTTTCAATTTTGTAGCCGTGAAATTCGGACATTTGTTGTGGTTATTAGTGATTTTTTTATTAACATAGCATTGAGAAGTAACGCGAGTGACATCAGCATAGACCTCGAAAGTTTGAACCTCGGTCAAGTGACGAGGACGACACCTGAGATGGCACTTCCCTCTCAAAAATTCATACTATGCCAAAAGGAGGACTTGGGACCTCAACCAACGTGCATCAGCCAATCTACAAGACGGGCTACAGTGGCATCAATCTTTAAATCCCCGACTTGGTGAAAACCAGAGTCCGCGGCGGCCATGAACGCTAGGCTACCACGGTCACTGACCTTTGGCGTAAAAATTATGTTTATTTATATATTACTATCGACTCTTCATTTTTGTATTTTTGATGTAATACATTTTGTAAACGTGCATATTTGTAAATTTCTCAATTTCTAGAGCTACTGTAGTTCCGTGTAAATATGCGATTTAAAAAAACTTTCAAAATATTTGAAATACTTTAAATCATGTAGATTTCGTATGATGTGTGAAATCCTTCTAAATACATTGTGGAATAAATACCACAGAATTTTTCTAGCTTTTCCTGAAAATTTAAGGAAGAAAAACTTCCAAAATGGAATGGAATTATTGGAATTCGCAAGTTAAACTCAACACAGCTTTTTCTATTTTTAACTGGCTTAGCAAAAGCTTAAAATATTTGGTAAAAGGAATTAAATTTGCGCAAGAATATCTAACAAGTGTAAATAATGAGTAAAACATTACTGAAAATATTTATAAAGCTCAGAAAAGTATTTATTACAGTTTTATCTTATGTTAACAGAAAATATTTCTCATATGCTTTTACAAAAATACGTTAATGGAAAACTTAGCCATCTGTTAGTCTGTCAAATGTCTGGGTTAGGAAGTGTTATAAATAAGTAATATTTTAATAACAAAAGGCTTTGTAACACGAAATTTTTAATTTTAATTTTTGGTTTTGTCCTGAATATAGGGGATCTGGATTTTCATTTAACATTTTCTCTGGAATGAACTATTATTATAATGCATTTTATTTGAAATAAAAAAATTATGAATATCGCATTTTAAATGGAGGAAAAGAAATACGAACGTTCGAAATCTTATAGAAAAAAAGGGGGAAAGTTAGGTTTTTAAAAATGCCTTTTTTTTATTATTTCTACTAACAATGCCGGCTGTTGTAAAAATTGGCCAGATTTAAGAAAATCAATGATTTTATATATTCGAATGGCTTTGAATGAAATGACTGTTAAAGAAAATGTTTATAATTTCAGAAAGAGTTGTTGAACTATGTGTAGTGAGTAACATTTGTTTTCGGATACTTAAGTTTACCGCGGCTCTTTTCAACATCGACGACAGAAGTTAAAACATCTAAGTAAGTAACTCTATGGGTATTTCTTGTTGGCTTAGTTACTAATACAACCTGACAAGTTTTCTTAGGAACCAGAGATTGCATGTTCGAAATACAGTCGACAGCACTTCAGGTCATTCGACCTCCAACCCCGATGCGATGGAAAAACAACCACTCGCCCGGAGTGGTGACACGAGACTTGATCATTATATGGCAGCACAGCCAAGAACTACAGGTTACTGTCTCTGTGTGTCAAGACAACCGCACATAAATCGCAACTAGTGATATACCGACTACGACGCAAGCGTCAATTAGACCCGCCATCTCAACTAAATACAACCGATGACATAAAATGGAAATTGCCCCCAAAACGAAACTCGATGTAACATATAGATGTATACCAATTGCAGTATCGGTTGGAAAAACAACCTTCTATTAAATATGATTCAAAATGTTCCTCTTCGTATCATCACGATGGTACAGGGGGGAGAGTATGCGGCGGTTCTCTGTAACAACGATGATAAAAATTAAATCTCCGTAATAATTAGCCCGATGTGGAATCCCTTTTGGCCTAGTTACTCAGGTGACCAGTCAAAGTTTTGTGGACCCAAAGATTGAAGGCCCAAAACGCTGCCAGTACTCAAGTGTACCTCCCCATCACGAAGTATAAAGCCTCCATCTACAACAATGGCGACATAAGTTTAATACGCCTTATAAACTAGCCAGAAGAAATTTATTTTGGCCTAGTTAATAAGAACAGAGCAAAAGCGACTGGAAAAGTCTTCTCCGGAACGACAGATCGAGGGTTAAAAACATCCCTGTTGCTCAAGGTCATCCGACTTACTCCACGATGAGGCCGGTTTAAAAATAGCTGTGTCGGTAGTTCTTGAAACTAATTCTTCAGTAATTTTCGCAAAATATCAAAGTGTTATTTGAACGATTTCTTAATGCATTCTACAATGTACCTTTTTTTAAGGGTACCATACATAAGACTTTTGGACTATTATACATCGTGGACCACCATATATAAGGCTCCTTGTTTCTGTGACATATATCTTTTTATACAGTAGAGATTAGAGGGCTTTCTTAGTAGAGCTTAGATTATTTTTTTGTGCCTAATAATGATATTTTAATCATTCTATAGAATTATAAAAGTTTTTATTATTTTATTTTATTTATTTATTTTGCGAAACAGTTTTTTCTCTCTTACTTGAATATAGACATGATTTGTGAGATATATTTTCATTTAGGTACAATTTTAAAGAAACCTATTCAAAATATGGTTCCGAATTTGTTATGTTTCTATAAAGGGTATTTAGGTATAAAGCGAACCAAAAGTATTTTTTCTCTAAGTAGCGCTTCAATTTTAAGAAATAACTTTTTAGTGAGGAAAAAAAATTAAAATTTCCAAAATTACAAAGTTCAGTAATTTTTTTTACAAAAAATATACAGTAATATCATTAAAAAAGTCGGTCCACTATATTTTGTACATTGCTTTATATATCAGAACTAAAATATTTTTTATATTTATGGAATATATTATTTTTTAAAAATGGTACCTAATTGTATACAGATCTGAAAAATCACGTCCATATAACTCAAAGGGAAAGAAAACTTTTTGACCCAAAAAGTACTTTTATAGTTTAATAAACTGATTAAAATATTATTATTAGGCACACAATAAATCCTAAGCTCTACGACATAAAAAATCCACGACGGGTCTTAAGTGGAATCAGAATTTGAACACAGGACTCGCTTGAAACGACATAGGCTATGATCACGCGACCGTGAATGCTAGGATACCCCGGCCGCATTGCTTGTTGAAAAAGTCTAAATATTTAAAGGGCTTAAATTCTTATATTTCATTCTAAAAGGATTCTTTTACAAAATTTCTTACATAAGTATTTGTGTATTATAACAGTATTATAAAAGAGATAAATAATAGTTTATGTGTATTAAGTCTCTCATTCAATATTCGATATTTCAATATTAATATATTTTGTAAAAGAAAGTCAGAAACTCAAAGGTCCTTAAACAAATTAAAAGCACTGTTTACTTTTTTTGTTTGTTTTCTTTAAAGAATGAAAAGAAGCTTTCACCAAAGAATTTTTTTATATATACCACAAAATGCTATTATTTTTAGTTAATGTTATGTTCTCCACTGGGAAATGGTAAAATCTAAGATCTATTGTGATGCAACATCGTAGCAAATTTGTTGCAAATTTATTCTTTTCGTTGCGCTTAAGCAACTTAATCCATTACAGAGCAATCGAATTCGCAACACCCCCTTCCCTTTAGAAGAAAGAAAGAAACAGAGAATATAAGCAGTTTGGGACAAAAACTAATTTTTGCTAAATTGTAAATAACTTTATTGATAATTAATTTCGGAAGTTTATATGCGTCCAAATTATAAATTTGGTAATATAAATACAAAAAATGAACTTCCTAATTTTATAAGAAAAAAAAATATGGGAGTGATTCTTGTCTAATGCCTGGAAAGGACATTTGAACATACCCTACAAAATTTAAGAAAAGGAATAAAATTTATAAACACGAATTAAAAGAAAATACACATAAAAATGTCATTTCATGAATATGTATCAGAATCGTTTGCTTCTCAAAGCAACCAAGATGGAAGCTACAAAAACTAATGGTTAAGAATAAACGGTTTGAGAATGATGAGTCAAAGCTGGTGATTTCATAGACATACGTTCTTAAAAATCTACATAATAATTGGAGTTAATTAAAATAAAGATTAATATAATTCATTCATCAATGGAATAGAAATATAGCATATTACAAATAAGTTTTATTTCAATCTATTTAAAGGTTTAGCAATAATCTTATAAAATTTTTATTGTACATATCAGCATTTTTTGTATATAGCAGAAAATTGTTACATCAGACTATTAGACTATAGATTTATGTACTATGAATGCCCCAAAAAAGATAATCCTAGATCTATAATGAAAAAAATAAATTATCGGAGACAAGCATGTCACACAAGTTATGCTGCACTAAATGAATTCCCATTCAAAACTCAGATGTTGCCATTCGGCTTGGTTATATCTTTGAATATCCATTTTTTGCTTTGCAATTGATTGCTAATCGTTTGTGATTTTCTGAAAGATAGATATGAGAATCGTTTGTTTCATTTGGTGGAAATTAATTGAAAAGCAAGCATTTTCAAATGTAGTGTAAAAATGATAAAATTAAAAAATTCTTTAGAACTATTTCAATTTCATAGTTCTTTTGCCCGATTCGTGATAATTTTATAATGTGATTTAAAATAAATTAATTCAAACTTAATTTCTTTTCTAAGCTGCGAGATGATTCTAATTTATTTCGAAAAGGATTTTAAAAAGTGATTAGCCAGACAAGGGGCTATTGTTTTAGTTGGATCACTTTTGGCGTTCCAGATCACTTTTCAATTCCTTTTATCGTTTACTTCAATTTTAATTACATTTAGCTTAAATATATTCAATTAAATAATTTATCGTTTCCTTTAATTTTAATATCGGAAAAGTTGATTATTGTCTGTTTCTCGATATTTTATCGGTTACTTTAATTCTTATATTTAATTGAGTAATTTAATAATTATTATAAATAAAGCGCACCTTGGGTGGATAAATCTGTACTTTGCAAAACTTTATATAGAACTTTTTCATTTTTTTTAAAAAATTAACTTTCATTTTTTTTCTAATTAGATTTCCTAATAAATTTTCTGATAGAATATTCAAGATTTCAATATCTGAATCTGAACATAATTTTATCTTCAAATTCAATGAAAAAAAATTATTTTTTTTAATCACTACTGGTAAAAACAAACTTAATATATATTGGCAAGAGATTAATGCTACTGTGGACACACTGCAACATTTTTTTAAAGTGGTTACTTCCAAAATTATTCCATGTTAAAAAAACAAACTACATTATTCATTTGATGTATAAATAAAATTACTATATTTATTAGAAAGCAGAAGTTTATAAAGACAGATCGTGGAGACAATCACTTCCTTTTTCATCATAGAGAGAAATGTAGAAAAATACATAAATGAATGAATAATTATAAAATTCACGTAAATAGTTAAAGCATTTTTTGTTTATCTGCTATTTAACTTTATTTTTACAAGTTTTTAACTTTCTATGTTTTTTTTATATATGACTTAAAAATGTCTCTCATGTTCAAAATTTACCCTCGATTTTTAACCCGCTTCCTATTATCCGTGTGTTGAAATTTTGCGCACATGTATAATTCCAATGACCATGCAATACTATGGTATGCTCAAGCACTGACGCACTTAGGGGAAACTTGGGGGCCCGGACCTTGCACTTAACAATGATCATTTTAGTTGAAATTCCACAAACGCAACAGCTGATGTAATTACTTTTTAATCCTAAATTTCTAGACTAAAAAAAGAATTAAATACAAGTAAAAGTTTTTTTTTTATCAAGTTTATATTTAAAAATGGTCTAAAAATAAAACAAAATAAGCAATTTTAAAGTAAAATACAAAATATGCAATTTTAATGTAAAATACCGTATAATGTAATGAAGCTTTGCTTTCCCACAGGGGTAGTATATTCGAACCTGTACGTTTGAACACCGCCGGTCATAAGTTCGTAATTCTAATCACACGACGACCGATACTTTTTAAGAATGAAGCATTTATCTTAATGAAAATATTTTCATTCTGAAATCGTATTTTCTAACATTAGAAAAAGCTAACCTTAAAAATCATATATTGTCTTTCCATGCAGTAAAAATCACAAATAAAATTATACTATCTCAATTCAGTCTTTGGTAACACGAAATATTAAAAATTCGAATCATATCCACTGTTTATTTTTACCTCACCAAAGTAGCCGAGTGGTTTTGACACTAGCTACCTTGATCTGTTAGTCGAGCCGTGTGTTTGGTCTTTTTTTTCACTGAAGATCCGTAGTATAAAAGGGATGCTGTACATAAATTTTCAACGTTCGAAAGGTTCCACTGTAAAGACATGTAATGATATAGTTCATGTATAGAGAAATGGGAAGGTTCCGCAACGAAAACGCATGTTATCTTATATATAAATTTGAAAGTTTGTTTGTCATTTATTCAAATCCACATCACAAATCGTATCACTTCAAAACTCCAATAGACTAATTGTTGGAGGACGCAAACTAACATCAACATACTGAGTTCGACATGTCTTGAGAACTCTTCGCTATACTTATGGAACTGTTTTTAAAAACATTTTATACCATTCTTTAATCCAAGCTCATACATAACTGTTTACTTTTATTATTATACACGTACTGGAATGATAAAACCGCACACCCTCGATCTGTTAGTATATACACTCTATAAAAAAAAACACGAAGCACCAAGAAGGAGTTGCCCGATTGTAATGAAATTTCATATGCAAAGACATTTGGACCGAACATGCAAATGATTAAAATTTGGTGTCCAATGAATGAATAGCGGAAGCTACAGCGCATTGGACCTGCGCACTCAGCAGGTGTATATATGAAGCGATTCTCAATCGGATGGTCACATTTTCTGTTCCATTGCGATTTAGGATACCTTTCAACGACTGATTAAATGCCTAGCCGAAGGATTCGAGCTCAATACAAGGAACTGTCAGAGTTTGAAAGAGGTCGTATCATTGGATTGAAAGAGGCAGGTTGGGTAAATCGGAGAACCGCTGGTTATACAGGTCAAAGCGTTGTGACGATTAGAAGATGCAGGCAAAAATGGGAGGACAATGGCATATTTAAACGTCATGATGGTAGCGGTCGACCTAGGGCCACAGCAGATCAGAAGGATAGAGTGATTGTCAGATCAGCTGTCACAGTGCCTGATTCATCGTTATCAACCTTCAGACGTGCTACCGGCAAATTTGACAAGAAATACCGCAGAAGATCATCAGGGAACTTTATCACTCTATGCCACGTCGTGGGGCAGCTTGCATCCAGGCTAGAGGTGGGTCAACACCTTATTGAGCGTGTTACTTTGTAATTATGTAAAGAATTTCAGAAAAATTGTATGTATTTCAGAAAAAATGAATGATTTATTTCATTCAATTTTTCTGAAATTTCAATCACATTTTATTCTGTACATAATTTTCCGATCCGCCAATTTTTGTTTTTGGACAACTCCTTCTTGGTGCGTCGTGTTTTTTTTTTTTTTGTTGTTGTTGTTGTTGTTGTTGTTGTTGAGTGTATTTCCAATAATCAATCTCGAGCGTTGAGAGTTTAATTTGATGGGATGTGAGGAGTGGGGGGTGAACTAAAGAGTCGACCTCGTCATCTGTCCGTAGTTCAAAATAACTAGTTGTAATGGCCGTGATTTGCAGATCTTTTGTCAGTCTGAGCAGATAGCCGGAAAGCATTGAACAAACTAATGAACATTATTTACATTTTGAAATGTACATTATGGATATGGGTTTTTGAAAAACCCATTTGCATAATAACAGTTTATTGTTTCAGATTAAATGTATTTAGTTCACTATAAACTAAATTTCCATTCTTGTTTTGATTTACTCAATATGTTTTTAAAAAACTTTTTTTTTAAAAAAAAGGGGGAAGTGCGTTTTGACGAGAAAATGATAACTAAACAATATTTATGTGAGCAATTTGCACGACGATTACGATCTCCTGTTTAAAAAAATTGCTTTTGGAATCATTCCAAGTAGTAAAGATAATGGATTTGGCAAAGAGTAATAGTTTTCCTTTCATACGATTACTACTTTACTTTCTCTGTTAAAATTGGTGAAGTCTCAGTAATTAATCATTTCTAGATGCGAAGGATTTCGTCAGAAAATGGATTACTGTGCTAAGAAAGCTGGCTTTGTTTGAAAAGAACTTTTTTTTTTTTTCGTTTCGTCAACAAGCTGAAAATAAACACAACAAGTTACGAAATGTTATGCAGTTTTCGTAAGAAAACAATACGCTGTTCTCTGAGAGTTAAAATTGTTTTGAGGGCGTTATATACAGTTTTAGAACCGTTCTATCACAAGAAAATAAGAACATTTCAAATAAAAAAATATCCTAGAGAAGGGATCTCTAACTTTTTTTGTACCTTTGATCACATTCTAGAACAGGGGTCGGCAAACTTTGTTTGTAAAGGACCAAATCGAAAAATGTTTAGGCCTGGTGGCGTAGGTAGCAAGCACGTTATTTTCATAGGCAATTCTAATCACAGAGCAACAACAACAACAAAAATATAAGCTCAATTTTTTTAAAATTTGGGTGAAATTAATTTTAATTAGGGATATTTATATACATACGCTGATATTTACAATAAGATAAATAAAATATTTCCCTTTATTTTTAAATGTATAATAGAAATTGTTAAATTTTGCTGTTATGCGATAAATGAAATTATTTTCCCTGAGATAATATTTCATCACACTGGATAATTAACAAGACTGTTAATAATTATCTTTACTAATATTTTACTTACTTCATTTTCAAAAATGTCCTTCCGCATTGGCAAATACTTCCAAATACTGATAAAAAAAAATCCCTAAGCACATAATCTAAATTAAAAGAATTTATCTTTCGAAAGAAATTTATAGGCACAATTTTTTTTCCAGCAATAAATATAACATGATATTCAGGGCGATGCCCATTAAATGAGTTCACTATATTGCAGAAGGCACCATATCGCAGAAGAAATAATTTTGCTTTCCTATGGCGTAATCTTCGAACAGTAGCATACAGTCCAGTAGAGCAGTGAGGCATTAAAATATTTTTAATGTATGTATAAGTGATATTTTTTTAAATTCATAACAAATAAAAGGGACAATATGGCAAATCGTCCAGGACGCCGGGACCATACCTTCAAACTGGGACAATTTAGGTCCAATCGAGATGTCTGACAGGCCTAGATGAAATATAAAACACATAATTACAAATAAATAAATTTTTTCGAGCAAATAAGCTCATATTTCTCTTATTACCAACTAACTATAAAAATTTTTACATAACATTTCATTGAAAATTTAAATATTTTTTTTTATCCTGCTCGCGCGGCAGAGAGAAAATTATGTCCGTGGGCCTAGAGTTATAAAACCCTGTTCTAGAGCATTTAACTTTTAATACGTAAATATCAATGATTGTTTAGTGCAGTTGAAATCTTTAAAATGCGTTATGCAAATAATTTAATTAATAAGTTATATATATTTTTTTCCTTTCTTGAAATGAAACTTTAATTTTTTGAAAATTAAAATCAGCGCTGAAACAACAAAATTGGAACCCATCAAAGTAAACAAATTAAAGAAATATTTTATAAATAGTTATTTTTCACCAAAACGGGCCAATAAATACCAAAAAGGATGTTTACATTTACAACTGTTTCAAAGGCTAATTCTCTCATTTTAGAAAGACAAATTATTTGATTCAAATGAAGTGAATTTTTTTTTTTAAAAAAATACTCTTGTGTACATTGTAAGCAAAATAATCAATACGTATTTAAATATTGAAACAAATTTCAATTCACATTATCCATTGCCTCTTGCTTTGGTATTCTGTGGCGCTGTTAAAAAACAAGATAAATTGAAACATATTTTAACAAATGATGAAACATGAAGGGATGTTTTGAAAGAATTAAAAAAAAAAAATCGTCTTTTCCTCCGTAGTTTAAAAATATAATCTTTCCCCCAGCTCGTGCAAAGAAGATATTGGGTAAATGTGTTTTTTGCGTTTAAATTGTCTTTGAATCGTAAGCTGAAACTGAATATGTTTCAACATTCTTTTCGATATTCTTCACTGCCAAACATTCCCTTTTTTTTTATCATGTTTGTATTCCTTAAATATTTCAGATGATCCATGTTGCAACTTCTTTCTACATTTCCTATTCCTTTGTTAGTTCGGATTTAAATGTGTTTTAAATTCCGCTCTCAATCTCATTAAGCATTAAAACCCGTTATCCTTTTTTTTTTTAAAAAAAAATTAAAATAATATACATTCCCTTTTCCGTTTCCATGGCAACGCTTCGAAATCAGTGACAAACAAAAAACGAATTATAGTATTTTTGAAAGTTATTATTAAGATAATCAGTGCGATATCACGTGATAATGTTGCCACTAGTTTAATTATGCATTAAGATTTTGCACGAAATAACACGTGATGTAACTACCTTGAATTTTTAGAGATTACATAAGGAAATTTTCGTGAGGTGTTTTCTTTATTAACAGGAAAGCATATTCACGTTAAACACATTAATTTAATGTATCCAAAAAACAATAAATGCAATGAGGTATTTGTGATTCGTGGTGGTTATGTACACTTGATGTAAAGCAAGTAAAAAAAAATTCGAAATAAACGCCAAAACCAATTTTCCATTCTATTTAGACTCAACTTTTACTCTTAATTATGGATGCTATTTCTACATATGGGGGAAATTAGAATAATTCTTTCTCGGGACGATAGAGGAAACAGCATTTTCTCATCTTCAAATTCAACACCTAAATCTCTCATAAACTCTCTTATGTAAGATATTCAAATTTGAATAAACTAGAGAGAAAATTCAACTGTGATAAAATCTTGAGAATTGTGCTAAGAAACAAATGTTCCTGTACTTAATGAAGATGGATCAAATATAAAACGAGACGTTTTTAACAGCGGCAGACGATCTTAGCATATTTTGTCATAGCAACCATAATAAGTTAAAGTTTGAAGAGTCATTTAACACAGTTTTATTCTTTATATGTTCATTATTTAGTCGTTAACCTTCTGAAACAGTGATCCAGGATTGAATAACTTCCATAAGAAGTGAAAAAAAAAGTGAAACTGTTCCACACACACACACAAAAAAAAAAAAAAAAAAAAAATTTTTTTTTTTTTCTTGGTTTTTTTTTTTTGCTATTCACAGGGTGTTGTGTACGTCGAATTTCTTCATGACAGACGTACAATTAATCTCCCGTTTTATATTTGATTCCCCTCCCTCCTTGTAAAAAATACGATCGACGTCAATTCAAAGAACGGAATGAATACTGACAGATGATCCTGAGACTGTAAGTAAAATTAGAGTAGTAAGATAAATTAAATTATAAGTTATTAAATTAAAGTGCTAAGTGATATAACAAAAATGTTATATGTTATTATAACATAAATGTTACAATAAAGTGTTATGCATTATAAAATATTATGTATTATAATATAATACTATACATTATAATAAATATTATGCATTTTGATAAAATATTTCACAGTATTATAAAATCTTATGCGTAACAATAAAATACGTGTTGTAAAATGCTACTTTAAACACTTCTGAGCAATCAATATTAATAGAATTTAGCGTGTCTCTCATAGAATACATTGATTTCGGAGTGTTTTAATTATAACCATGGGTGTCATGTTGGGCTTATGATTAAGGATAACAGAGATTCAATAAACTATTCAAATAATGAATACCTTCCTGGATTTAATTACGTTTATTTAAACATTACACAAAAGACACAACAGATTTAAGGATAAACAATTAAGGGTAAGGATAATACAGATCATATAAGTCTCGACCCGGAACACCATGTACTTGCTCGCTCCTTCGCATGGACTGCTGGGAATTCGAGCTTCTGTTGTCATCACTCCTCCAGAGGCCGCTAGGTAACGCGCCGGTTACAAAAGTTCAATTTACTAAACCTATGTAGAACAAGTAGTTTAAGTAGATAAAATTTTTGAATTGAATAAAGTTATGTGGTTTCCAATATGAAGACGAAGAAATGAAAATTCAGCAAAAGATGTGAATGCTATGAAAACACACACACAATTTTTTTAATCCAAATTTTTTATAATAACATTTCTTAAGTTTATTCTAAAATATATATGAATGATTTCCTTTTAACCGATATTTTTCTTATCTCGTTGATTACATAAAAAAATATATTTTTAATTTTAATAATTATTCGTCATTTGTAAAAATTACTGTAAAATAAACACTTTTTTACTGCAGAATACATATGATATATTTAATTCATCTCAAACCATTTCAAAATTTTATCGTCAAAAAATATATAAAACAGACAAATTTTCAAATTATAGTTTGAAATGATAAATTTAGTAAATTAAATTATTTTCTACTGAGTTTCCGAAAAAAAAAAATGATGGTGTTTGAAAAATCCATCCTTGAAATGATTTACTTAAAAATGTAATGTACCATAACACAGAAAAAATAAAAATAATTCTAAATTTAGAATTTTCTATGTAGTGATATATATAAACATTATGGTTAAAATTTGTTTTACACATCTCGGTTATTCGAATACTGCAATGAATTGAAGCAATATAAAATTTCCAGACGATAACGAATAAAATTCTATTCCGTAAATTTTCTGATACAATTTTCGTTAATTTTCCACATTGAAACTTCTAACTGTAGAAAATACTTGTACAAATATTTTTCAAACGAAAAGTTAAAGAATCTGTCTCTTTGTTGTTTTTAATTAGTACCAATTCAAATTCCACAGACATGCCTACTGCGCAAAGAAAAACATAGGAAATTAGACTAATTCACTGCTCAGAGTAATTACGTTTTTTTTCTCAAATACCTTAATTCCTTTCTTGTTTAATGCTGTAAAAAAGGAGGAAACAAATAAGAAATAAAATGAATTTAGAAGAGTATATATTTATCTTATTTTATTCATTCAAGTGAAAAATTGAGACAGAGTTTCTATTAATTAATATTGAGGAAAACAACACTTCGAATGATTTTAGAAAGTTTGTAAATTAGGAATAGGTTAAAATGTTGCTTAAAATTAATTTTGTTTTTAGGATGTTTTTTCGTTTTCCGAGGTAGGAAGTTTCATATTTTCGAGTGAAAACTATAAAATTAGGGAGAAATATTTAAATTATAACATATTCTTGGACTGTAGGGAAATATAATTTTTATACAGATTTAGTTTCAAAGTTATTGAAATTTTTACGATTTCTTGTTTAATCCTGTATTCAAAAATAATTCGTTGTAATCTGGTTTCATTTTATAACTGTGCGTTACTTTTACTTTTATTAGAATAATCAGACATAAAATAAGAATGTTTTCTACGCAGCAGATATTTTAATTGTTATTTTTCGACATTTTAATCAATAATATTTGATTAATGAACCACAGTCGCATTACAATGAACAATTCAAGCAGGTACCAAAATTTCTCATCTTTTCGATTTTTGCAAAGCAAGTCTTTTTAAAATTTATTATACTATTTTCACATGTAAATTAAATGCTTATATAATTTACGAATTACTTATTCTGAAAACATTTCGAGCATAAAAGCAAAACCTTTTGAGAATCTCGATTTTTAGCCTCTACAATTCACTTGCAAACAATTTTTTTCGTTTTAAAAATAAAGGAAATGTTTATTATTTAATAAAATATCTATTTTAAAAAACGATACTTGAGTGAAAAATGAAGCTTTTTACGAACATGGAATCTTTAATAACATAGCAAGAAAAACCCTCTTTCTTGTTATAATGTATTTCATGAAAATTCCCCTCTAGACCAATATATTCATTTTTCAAAGCTTGTTTACTTGGCACTTTGCCATCTCTAGAGCAGTTATTATTCCAAAAATCTTAGTGAAGTCCATTCACCTTTCTACAATTTGTTGTGGTTAGTAGGGAAAAAAATATTTTGAGACTACAGAACATTTAGATAGCTGAACAGAAATGATAATCCGCATATTTTTTGATAGTTTTTTTTACTTCAGCTTTTTCCTTGACATCTGACGATTTTATTGGTTTAGAAGTGTAACAGCTGCTTTGAAATTTATTTCTTTTGCTAACACTTGCTCTTAACATTTCGAATGTCTCCAGAGAATGAGTAACGCCTTTTCTTCAGAATGTGCATTATTTAATTAGGAATATAACTATTTGATTCATCAATGCAGTATAAAACATTATAATTTAGAACTGAAAAAAAAGAGAATATTATATTTATGGATAAATCTTAAAATAAGATTAAATATAATAATCTTAAATACAAGAAGAGTTAATTCGTATTAAAAAATCTCAACATTTAAAAAGTTTTTAAATGTTATGAAAATGGGACGTATTCTTTTTAATTATTATAATAGCTTAGATATAAAAATAATGATATTTGTACGTGTAATGTTTACAAAAAAATATCAAAGTCTATAAACATGTGATTACAGTAATTAGGATAAAAAATTAAAAGATAATATGAATCATGCAACTTATTTCAGACTCAACGTTTCGAAAAATAGTTTATATGTTACGAAATAAATGAGCAATTAATTATGCCAAATTAACTGTAGTTTTCCTTTAGAAGCTTTTAAACAGTTTAAAGACATGTTAGACAGTTATGCAGACAAAGTACCAAATATAAAATATTACACTAGTATATGGAAAAAAATTCTACATTAATTATACTAATAAACATCTTGAGAATAATAACTTCTTAGTAAGCAGTTAAAATAATCAGAAAGAAATCTCTAATGGAATTGTAATATTAATAATGTAAAGTTACTTCACATTTTTTAACATTAAAATTTTATGAAATTGCTATTAAATTTAGAACAGTTACTAATGGTTCGAATATATATATTATTTTTACTGGAAAAAATATAAAATATCATAGATAAGTTGAAGAGTACTGCTATTTTTAAAAGTAGGGTCAAAGTAGTTAAATATATTAATAATAAATTGATTTACGCGCTATTTATAACTACGATTTTAGAGATCTTTTTAATTCTATTAACCTAGAAGATTTTATTAAAATTCTAAAAGTGGTTTAAAGAAATTAATATCAATATGGCTATTGCATATGAAAAATTTAATTACTTAGTTATGTTAATCTTAAAATAAAATTATATTTTTTTAATAATAAGGTATATAAACAAATGAAAGGTTATCATAAGACCTGCAAGTAATTCTTAAAAAAAAATTATTTACATCTTTATGAAGATAATCTTTTTGATTGTAATAGTTTTAAGATGTTTACATATATTGTGCTGATGTTATCCCAAATAATAATAACTAAAACGTAAAACCTTTCTTATCTTTTTATTTAGATTATTTAAATTTAGTGCATACTAAGATCACAATAACTTACATGTCGTCTCATGTGAGATTGTAATCTTTTTTAATCTGGTTGATTTATTGTTAAGTAGTTCTTTTTCTATTTTCATAAGGTACAGATTGAATATACCTCTTAGTCTATATATATATATATATTGCTTAATTTCTTCTTTTGTACTTTTCCCCCTCAATTTATGGAATTTCCATTTCTGGTTACAACACTTTTCTGATGAGATTGTTTGGTACCTGTAAAACGCTATTTTACCAGTAAATGTCCCAAAAGCCTTATTTGGAATTTAAAAATGTTATATTTCATTTTCTTAACGGTTTTTCGTTACTTGGTTTTCTTTATTTTTCATGTTTTGGTTTGTGCAAATTCATGAGCTGAATTTTATCTTCTTGCCATTATTTATAGATTTAGTATTCTTTAAGGTATACTGATATCTTCCTGAAATATTTTGTTGTGTAATTTGCTTTCTTTTGTTGAATGCTTAAGGCAATAAAAAATTATCTATTTATTTCATTACACTTTTCTACAATTTAAAATAATATGTTTTTTTTACATTTATTAAAATTTTGTTTCAGTTTTAATATTTGCTTCTATACTAATTTGAATGAATTATTTTAGATTATTTCTTTATACAGCTAAATTACTATTTTTGTTAATATATATAATGCAATAATGAAAAATTAATGTCATAATGACCTGGTAATGTAAAAAATTCTTATAAAATAGGCACTATGCATTCATATATTTGCATGAAAATATACAGGAATAATGTATAAATTAATAACAAGTACAAAAGAGACATACACATATATATAATCTACTACGTAAAACTAAACAATATAACTATCGCAAAAAATAATAATTAATAAAGCTTATTAAATAAATATATACGTACCATAAGAATTATGATTCAGTTATGAAATGAAAAATCACGAGGATCTTTTATAAGTATCTTTTTTGCATTAGATATATTATACTTCCATTTTTTTTTTCAAATTTCCTTAATATTAAGTTCATTTTTATTTATTTTTTACTTATTGTACTCTTTTGCAATTTGGATATTTCCTTATAAGACTACAAAGCCGAAAGGGGGGAGTGATTGTTCATTAACATCGCACTGAGAAGCCAAAAATGGGCTTTGGGAGATAGACCTCGTAATTTTGAGTCTCTACCATGTGACGAGGACGACACCTTGAGCTGGCATCTCCCTCTTTAAACATCCACATCGTGCCACAAAAAGATTTGGACCCTCGACAGATTTAACATGCATCAGACCCGGCAACACGGATGGTCTTCAGTAGCTTTGGGATCGAACCTACGACTTGACGAAAACCGCATTTTGAGACCATGACCACAAGGTCGCCGAAAAGGGGGAAGGCTGGTGCCATCAAGCTCGTTGAACCCCACATGTTCGGTCTTCAGCCTGAAATTGTTTTTTGACTTATTGGGTTCCATTCTTATTGGTTTCATTTAACTTATCTCTCTCAGTGTTTTTTTTTATATGTGTATGTGTGAATTTGTGTTTTGGTTGAGCACACCCACTCATATATATATGTACACAAATTAACATGTATATTAATTTATAATAAATTACATATTATAGTTAAAATAAAGTTAAAATTAATTAATATAAATACATGTAAAATAACAATTATTACAAAATTAAAATAATCATATAGTGAAATCAAATTTAAAAAAGCTTCAAAAGTAAAAATTGGTCATCTAAAATTTTTAATGCATCCAAAGTACTCATATAATAATATAAAGAAAGGCTTTAAATTGCTGAAAAGATAATATTAAAGATTATTCAAAATTACATATTAAGCAGGTAAATAATCTTAAAAAATGTTAAGTATATTGTTGTGTAGATGTTGCAGAAGGATGAATTGAAGACACAAAATATATCCGAATAACGTGGCTGAAACTTGTGTAGGAAAATAATGCAATAAAATACAGACGAGAAAATACATAAAAAACACACAGCATAACTAGCGAACAAAAAAGCTAGAATGACGCTGCGCAATTTCAAAAAATTCGAATAACAAGTTCTTGCTGCTGCCAATATGCAAACAGTAAATTTTAGAAGCAAACAGTCAGAATTCTAAGGCTCGCATACAGCTTACATTGATCTTGAATGGCATATAAAGTAACTATTACGCAACTGAAAGAATCAAAAATATTATTAATAATAACGCAAAATATAAAAACGTTTCGTGATTATAAATCTATTCAGTGAAATCCAGAAAATACGAAGAACTAATTACCAACTACATGTATGAAACGAAATGAAAAGCCATCTATCAAGCGATGTCAGAACTAAATGAAACCTGAGTGTTGTTACAAATATTGCAAAAAATAAAAACTTCTAAAAATAATTTTAAAAAAAAATAATTAAAAAACTAAAATAAATTAAAAAAACTTTTACGCTTCACACCTTTTTTACAAAATTATTTATAAATCAGGAAAAAATGAAATTTACAGTTAATCTATTTTATATTAAATGTTTTAAATAAATCTATTAAATGTTTTCCCATTAATTCTGAATTGTCGTGTTAATTTGTTTTTTTCCATAGGCATCAATAAAACTACTCCTCAAAGTAGTTATAGGAATAGTTTATCAGCTTTAATTAATAAATTTTAGTATGATATTTGTAAAACTGAGTATAAAATCCATAATCAATATGAACATTAATGACCATTGCAATCTTAAATTTTACTAGCCTCACCACATAAGAAATCTTTATTCTTTAAAGGCTATAAAATAAAATAAAAAAAAAAAAAACCGCTTACTTTAACCCTGAGCAATAAATACATAAAATACGAGCGTAAAACAGTCAGAACACGTGACCCAATAAAAACATTCTCTGACTGAATCCGTCTCAATAAAAAACAAATAAATCACTTACCCAGTTCCCCAAAAAATACACCCTGAAACAACAAATACTCCAACGAATGAGACATGCTAAACTATTTCCACACCAACACTCAACCGCATGAAAAGGGGGAGAGAAATCCCATTTCTTCTTATTAAAACAGTAACAGTCCCTTATACGCAGACCAGACAATGCTTACTTGAATTAAATGCGCGGTTAGTTTTAAAAAAGATGGCGACAGAGAATAACCCTGAAAGGAGTAAACAAAAACGCTCGTAAATATTGCCAATATTTACGAAAGCCATTCCCCGGGTGAAGTTGAAGGCACTCTCGATAATTTTTGTCAGACGTCGATACCATAATTTTGTCTCGTCTACTTCCCATGTGTATGAGTACGTCTTTCTTGCTCAAAGAGAGGTCGAATTGAAGGATGCAACAGACGTTTTACGATTTAGGAGATTTTTAACGCAGAAAATGTGTATCGAGGGGATGTATTTGATGAAATTCGTTACTTTTTTTTAGTAAACACGTAGTTGGTGTTTTTTTTTCGTTATTACTCAGAGAGTAAATGAAATACTGTATGAGTAATAACAACAAGTCTCTTGTTTGCTATCAAATGATTGCATTTGTATCAGATTTTTTCCCCTGTCTTTATTTCGTATGATATAAATACGAGGATGGTTCAAAAAGTACTTGTATTTGAAGACAGATGGCATCATTAGGGTAAATAGTTATAACCATTTGGTGCTGCCATCTGTCAAACGGTGCCGAAACAAATTTAACATTGATTTATAAGTTTGTTCTGATTTGGTAGTCATTTGCTGCCCAATCAAAATTTGATTGCTTCCGCGTCGAGTTATCACCCTCAATGAGACATGTACTCATCATTATGCATCGGTAATCAAGCAAAAATCAAATGTCGGGTTGCTTCCGATGAATCTTTTCCAAGAAAGGCGAAGATGCTTTCATTGGCTGTAAAAGTTATGATGAAGAATTTTTGAGGCGAGAATGGCATCATGATCACGAATAGAAGTAATTGTAATATCTGTCTAATGAGTCATGATACTTATTAAAATCAAACAATTTTTGATGCTACATGCAACATTTCTTGGAATTTCTAAGGACTTATTGAGCGACCCTAGTAAATTATAGTGTTTTCAACAATAACCATTTTGGTAATACATTTTATTATTAGCAATTCTCGGATTTCTAATTATTTCATAATTTTAAAAGAAAAGTCATTTTCTTTTAAATTTTGATAGAATGTTTATTAAAATCGCTCTTAGGAGAAATACGAGGACTATGGTATTAATGGCAACTAACCTTAATTTATTCAAGTGCTGGAAATAACATCTGAGCAGGGATTTCACTTTCCTAACTGCTACATAATTCCAACCATTTAGTGTTGACTTATTTAATGTGCATCAGTCCCGTTACACAGCGGGTCTTTAGTAGCAGCAAGATTCGAACCCTCGACACGATGGAAACAAGACTGGATTACTCGCAGGATTTGAAAGGGGATGGGCCGGATTATAGAGGGAGCACTGAAAAACGCCCCATGTTCTTTTACGGAAAAAGAGTTCTAATAATCAATTAATTTCTGGATAATACAATGCAGAATAATTCTTTCAAATTGGAAGAGCATAGAGTTTGATTTTACTCTAATTTCAGTTTTGAGCCTTAATTTTAGCCTGACATACATCATTAAAGTTATTTTTGTGCCATTACATCTCCCCCCCTTTTTTTTACTTACAACTATCTCAAATTACATTATAATATTTTTCGGTGAAGCATCCGGCATCGTCACTTGTCGTGATGACTGAAATGTATATTACAATATTCTGTTAAAATATATTGCTTTTAAACTTAATTCTATTTATTTAAAATACATTAAAACAATTCTTTTAAAAACCTCTGGATATAGTTTAGTTTAGTTTTTATTAACGTCGCACTAGAAGCAACACGAGGGCTATTGGCGACGGACCTCGTAATTTTGAAGCACAATCAAGTGACGAGGACGACACCTGAGCTGGCACCACCCTCTCCTAACCTCCTCACCACACCAACGGGAGGACTTTGGCAGATTTAGCGTGCATCACCCGGCTACACGGCGGGTCTTTGGCAGCGACCTCTGGATATAATATTGATTATCTTGAAAAGTACTTTCACTAGTTTCTTCAATTGTGTAATGGGGAAAGGGATTATATTTTTGAGGGAAATACACATTAAAAATCGTATTGAATTCTATTGAGAATTTTCACGCATTAAAAAACTGCTTTTTTTTTAACGAAAATTATATTTCAATATCAAAAAATGTCGTTTAATTTGTAGTAAAATTTAAACTCAAAATGAAAATTGATTTAAAAGGAAGAACACTAACGTCAACCACATAACAACTAATGTGAATCGCTATGATACTATTTTTTAAATATAAAAATATGGTCCATAGTTAAAACGCTGAAAATCGTATGCTCCTTTTATTCAAAAAAAAATCATGCTTCAGAGAATGTTCTTTCGAAATCTAATGGATTTGACATAATCGTCTTTAATGCGTTCAAGAGATTTTGATCGCCATAATCGTCTTTAATGAATGCAACAGGCCACCGTCTTTAATGCATTCAAAAATTTCTAAAAGCCATTCTGATTAAATACAAAGCAAGTAAAATGAAAATTTAAAGAAATATTCTTGGATATCCCGAAAAAAGAAAATTTCTCGTGAAATTCGAATTAGCTAACATTCTACCGTTATTTTTATTGTTAACCCCACACAACAAAATTTTCAGTACCATATGTTTCTATATTATAACGAAAAGCAAATAGCTGGTTTGATTTTTAATGTTTCTTAAAAATAATGAATATTATAATGACTGTTAAATCAAAATAGAAAGCTATTTTTTTTATTTCTGATTTGGAAAATTACCTCATTAATATCTCTTAAAATATTAAAACACTTACCTGTAACCGTAAAATGTCTGAAATAGATAATTTCCCCCCTCTGCTTGGTTTTTAAAACTATTTTAGTGTTTAATTGCAAACTTCTGAATAAAAGAAGAATACAACTGAAATGATGTGTGTGATATACGTTAAATAAAACAAAGAAGAATTTTATTTTTTCAAAAAAATTGAGACTTTAACACTGAATGAATTAACTGCAGTTAACAAGTATTACTGACTGAGTTTATTATAAGCAACAAAACTAATTTATAGGACTTTCAAGTTCAAGTAAACGTTCAACGCGAACATCTGTATGGTACGAAGTAAGCTACAGTCCTTTGGGGCTTTGACTTCCGATCTGTTATACTGTTTGAAATAGTATGACATTGGATTCTATGCCTGCCCAGAAGTTTATTTAAAAAGCAGTATTTAACAATTTGCATGTAGGTTTGAAAATGCTTGGGGGTTAAATGAAAAAATTAAAGGGAAAACTTCGATGTTTAAAGTTTTAAAACTTAAAGAGTTAAAATCTAAATATTGCAACAGATATTAAAGCAATTAGGTCGAGTTTGCTTGCCTGGGATCGGTATTGTGAGAAGATGAAATTTTGCCGGTGAGTCGAGCAGCTGACTCACAGAGGGTTTAATTGGCTGTCAAGTGAGTTGAGCAGCTGACTCACAGAGGGTTTAATTGGCTGTCAAGTGAGTTGAGTGGGAGTTAATCCAGGAGAATGTTTCTTGGTCTCCTTATTGAGTGATTTGAGTGTATTTTTCCATTTTTATTTAGAGATTTATTATCGGTATTGTCTATGTTGAAGAACTTCCATAATATTTTGACAATGAATCGTTTTATTGAGGGGTAATTTAAGACAGAAAGAGAGAGAGAGCTCCCCATTTCGCATATACCAACTCGCTCCGGTAATTTGCCTAACTATGGAATTTTGCTCTTTTTCAATGACATTAATATTAATTTTTGCAGTGAATCCTCAGACAAGACAGTCCTGTCCTGATGGGTCTGAGAATGAGAATACAGATAAGAATGAATTTAATAAATAATTTAATTCGTCAAATAATTTCCACTGCGTTGCTATGCCAACGCAGCAATCAAGATTATATGCAGTCGACTAAAATGCTTAAAATGCAATGAAAATTTTGTTGCGAGGTTTTCAAGCAGGTAAAGAATGCTAAAAATCATTTTAAACATATTAAAATGTGAATTTTGCATAAAATTATTGAACGACAAAAGAAAAAAAGTCTGAAATTTCATTTTGATTAAGAGTCACCTTTGTTGATTTAAATCTCCTTTGATATTAAATATCGTGAATGATAAACGTAGATGATCAATACATATATACATAAATATTCATCCGTTTAAACATTGACTCGTAGTTATGGTATAGTTTATGGACCATAAATTTTTAATGCGCTCATTTATTTCTTGCACGCATGGTTTCACTTGATAGATCTTCATTTAGAAAACCTTACACCTGTTCTTTCCAAAAAGGTAAATACAACAACGTTAATATGAAAGTAAATAGTCGAAACATTATGGGTAACATCCGCTTTTGAAGAATTTCTTTTCACAAATAATACTTTGATAAATATAACTATCATTCTTGTTCCGTTAAACTATCCTTTTTCACTTGATTTATATAATTATTGTTAATAAAATCATTACTTTTTACCAGTTTCTTTAAAAATATCTTAAGGAAATTGTGAATCACGTTTTTTTTTGAAGTATATTAGTAATAAAATAAAGGTAGAACTTCTACTTCGTTTTAATAATAATTAAACATTGTCTTATTATATACATTTAATGAAAAAATTCACCTATAAATTGCTTTATTAATATTCAGCTTGAAAATAATTATTCATAATTTTTACTGAATTGATTTGTTAACTGGTACTTAACTTGATCGCAAAGTTATACCTCCATGGCCAATACTTTTTTTTATTTATCCCTCGATTTTCACAATTCTTGTCGCTCCTTAACGTTGCATGTTCTTCTATGTAATACATTCTTTTTTTCAACTTTTTGACATGCTCTCTATTCCTTTTCACGCACTTTCAGCAATGCCAGATTAGTCGGCACACTCGTCAGAAAAGAATTTCGGGGGTTGTTGTCTACAATAGGCTTTGATGCAAGCTTTCATCTCGTTGTCAAAACGAAAATAATGCCCCTCAAGGTGAGTTTTCATTTTTGGGAAGAAGTGAAAATCACAAGTTGTAAGTTCGGGTGCACTCGCCAAGCTAACCTCAGCTCCACGTGAATCGTCATGTATTACGATTCTCAACGCGCCAACAACACTTATGAACTAACAAACTTTACACTGAAGAAACATGCAGAGTTTAAATAAAAGGAGATTCATCAAAATCAGGTAACAGAAAAGGATACGGCCATTATGACATTACTTTTTAATTAAGACTCGTAATTTGAACCAGACATTCGTGTAAAGATTAATTACACACGATATAAAATTTTTACATAAAAATACAAAAGAATTAGATCTGAAAGAATAAGAGTTTTGTTAGCATAAAACTTCAAACAAATGCAAAAACTTGATTTTCTTATTGGAAAAGGTCATATTCCCTGGATATCTTGTTTCTACCTTCTTCTGTATTAATTCTACAATATAATGGATTGTAATATATTCATAACAGCTTTATTTAACTTAGAATTACATTTATGATTCTGTTGATAATATACCTAATTTCAGGGGTAACTTTGGAGTCATAGAAGCAGTCTGTTAATATCTAATATATAAATAACTGCGTTTGATCAGCGACATTGGTATATTTTCAGAGTATCATCAGAATTATTTAATTTTCCAACAAAAGTGTATTTCTTATACTTGTTTTAACAACGCATAAAGTGTCTTTTTATAGATCGAAAAAAAATTCAGTTTAAGCATGTATGTCGAGTTCACTTGATTTGTCATTTATCAAAATATGCAAATTATGATCAAACAATATTGGATGATCACAGTGAAATTTTGAAAGAATTAAGTCTTATAAAACAGAAATAAAAATTCGTTTGATTTAATGTTAAAATATGTTTATCAATTTATGGAAGTTAGAAGTTAAATGCTTTATTCTATTTTCCTACTTTCTTTTAAAATAAATGTAAGCTTCTGAGAGTTCTTTTCGTTTACAATATTTCATTCAGAAATATATTCTCATTCAAACAAATAATTAATATTTGAATGCTGATTCAAAATTCTGAAATATTTGTCATTGATTTAAAGCTTTCTTGAACATATTTTCGCATCTATCTTCATTTTATGCTAACAAGATTATGGAAAATACCACCATCTTTATTATGCATAGTAATGGTGTTGATCCAACTCGAAGCTCCATTCTTTTATAGTAATTTATCGTTTTTATTCCTTCGAAATGTTTATCTCACTATGCGTGGAATATATTCAGAAGCGTTTCATGTCGTTTATCTCTTTAAGCTCATTTCCTTTTCAATTTAGATTAGAAGTTTAAATTATTCATACAATTTTACAGAAAATTTTTCGAGTGATAATTATTTGTAACATAAACATGATTCGATCAGAAGGAAAAACAAGTAAAAACTTTTAAAGGGTTTTCGGGCAATATGTCTTTCCCCTTCTATTTCACTATGTTTTTGTATCGGCAATCGATTTGTAAGTTCAATGATTATGATTTCTTAAAATATCATTGAATAATAGAAACTATCAGTAATCAAAGAGTTCGTGTGTAGAAATTTGAAAAATGAACCTCGGACATAATGTTCTAGATTCCGGTTTTAGAACGACAAAGTTCATCGGATAACCCATTGTACAACTCTATTTGATTGAATATTTTTGTCTAGTCATTAGAATTTAAACACATCTTGATTATAAGTGGATTGAACCAGGATAAGCAGGCCGACATCTACTGCTTATTCCACCAACCGGTTTTCAGTCAATAGATTTAACATCGGCAGTTCAACACGGAAGGAAGAAACAGAACTCTAGTTCTTTCGGTTACTCGTCCACTTTGTATCCCAGGCTACAGATTATCCATCCACTCTCGTTCGAAGTTATTTAAAATGTCGATCACTGTCTATACAAAATGCCAAGGCTTCGAAAATCTTTGTTGAAATTAAGTTGAGTATAGAAAAATTATTTGAGAAGCTATATTGTTTTATATAGCCTGTATAGGGTGTGTACAAAAACTCTATACCAGCCATTTGATTTCGTGGTGTTAATCCTGGAATTCTACTTTCCTCCTCAGAAACGTAGACTATTTCATCTATGGCAAGATATTTGTAAAGGGCATACGGAAGAACAAAAAGTTGATGACTGAAGGTGATATATTTTCACCAAATTTTACTTTTATTTTAACGCGGTTCGTTTCGTGGTTTCAAGCCTTTAAAATATTTTGACCCCTGCAATAATTTACGAGAAATGTAAGTGCCTAGAACTTTTTATTTTTACTCTTTCAAATGCTCTTCATTTCATCCCAAATGACTCCACCAGCTCATTCCCTAATGGCAAAATTTTTCCTCGACCATTTCACTTACACTACTATACTATTATTTTCTCTATAGTTTTAAATTAATCTGGTTTTATTTTGGTCATGAGTGGTGTGGGTACCTTAACAGATTGAATTGGTGCTGCTTCTAAATGTGCGAATATGAAAATTATTGGTGGTGAGAGAAGTGTATACTGTTATTTTTGTTGAAAGTTAAATAAATAAATAAAAATACTTGAAAGATCAAACTGCATACTCTCGAAATCAGTTAGCCTCTAAATTTTCTCTTGTTTCCAGTAACTGTGCTCCCATATTATCTTATGTAATTCCATTGGTGGTTAGTAACCATTTATTTGGTTTGTAACTTCATTTATTTGGTTCATTCATTTATTTGATTTATTGCTATTTATTTATTTATTTGATTTTGTTCCTTCCTTCATTTTTATGTAACTTCATTGGTTGATTTTCTTAATTTGATTCATTTTTCTCCTGCACTTTTTGCTTCAATGGTTTATGTTATTAATATTGATTTTTAATTTTGTCTTTACTTTGTTTCTTTGGGTTTTTACATCTCTAAGTATCGATGCCAAGATTGTACAAAATTATTTTATCTGTTTTGGTAAAAATAGTCTACGAGAGGTGGAAATAGAAAACTCTGTGCTATTATACATTACGTTCACGAAATCAAAATGGCGAACAGGAACCTTAAGTGTTCTGAATACTAACATAATGTGTCGTATAAAGATATAAAATGAAAATACTGTTGCATTCAATCTTTTGTTGAAATCTGCATGAACATATTTTCAAATCGATCAAACTGATTGCAGCTCACAACTAATGAATCAACATCATAAATTTCTTTGAAAGTTACTTTAAGTAGATTTTAAGAAAAATTTATACACTAATTTCTGTAGACATGAAATATTTTCATCAAATAAATCATTGTATTATTTTAAATTATTTTCTTTTGCCTCAGAAGCTCTATAAGTTCACTTCTGTGAGCAACCTGAATAACATATAGAACAAAGGACTACTGTAGTGATTCATATGTTTATTTCGTTTTTGCTTATGATAAAACAGGCAATATTTGAAAAATCTCTGGGAAAAATATTACTTCAGACATTTTAAAGAGAATATTTGAAATCAAACATATTATATAGTAAAACAAAGAATAATGTCCTAAAATTACGTGTGCATGATGTCTGTTCAAAATATATTTGTAGTTTTCTCATAACAAGTAATTCTTTTGCCATTTTGTTATTGTTAAAGAATAAGTAATAAGAATCTTTTTATTTCATTCGTACCAACCAATATATCAAGATTTTCTCTCATTATATGGATAGTTTTTAAATGTGGAGGAACTTCGCATTGTCATATTTTACACATCTTCAGGGTTGTTCATTTATGTATGCGAGTGTAAAAGCGCCCTCTAGTTTTTATGTGGTGGTGGTGTGTATCTCAGACTCAGTCGAATGGAGTCCCAGTGAAATAACTGTTGCTGCAGTCCACTTCATGACGAGTTAGGTTATTTGGAGTTATGCTTGTGTGTTACCTCTGAGCTATCTAACATGGGTTAAAGTGACTTTTCTTTTTGAAACAGAGCAAATTCGCTTAGTATGCCAGCTAAAAAGCACTTTCTTATGAATTTTTGTGATGGATGCTAGTCGCTACGTATTTATATTTATGGTGCAGTTAATCAGATATATACAGATACGTTTATAACCGTTGCAGCTAAGATTATTTTCCAGAATTCTGTGAACTACTCGAAACAAATAGCAATCAAACATAAACTAAGATAAAGTAATTTTGAAAATAAACTGATTAAGCGATGTCAATGAATTTCTGGTAGAGCTTTTCAAAAACAATTTGGACTTATAGCTAGTTCTGTATTCCTTGCATCTAAAGACGTTTTTCCTTATACTTTTCCACCATTCTTTACAATGTAAATATGTTTTATTTGAAATCCACAGGTTAATTTCATGGAAGTGTTGAAATTCAGAAAGATTCAGGCAGTTATTCTATGGCTTAGTGAACTTGGTTCCATCAATAATTGAAGGGTTCTAATTTTGCACAACCTCTAATTTTATTACTAATTCTTTACCGATTTTATTTCAACTGGAACTTGAATCAAACAATCTAGGAAGCCTATTACTGAAACTTAAAATGTTTATATTCTTTTCTCTCTCTCTCTCTTTTCTTTCGCTCTCTTCTTCCTTTTTCTGATGTAGTTTCTAAATATGAAAATAATTGTAAAACACAGGTCAACAAATGAAAATTACTTTTATACTACCGTAGAGTTTTACCTATTGATGAAGAAAGGAGTAAATTAGCGTAGTCCAATCTTCCTTTGAATCTCTTTTAGCATTGACAAATATACTGATAGGACAGTTTATTTGTATTTTCATAAACATAATATTATGACTGCTCAAGCTGTCGTTTTATTTACTAAAGGAAATCTCCGCATGTCGGTTCCTATCGTCAATACTCAGGAAAAGATAAATATTTAACTGCTATAACCGTCCGTGATTATGTTAGCACTATCAGCAGATGCTTGACATTTTAGCTTCATTTGAATTTTCTTTATAGACCAGATTAGTACAGTTTGATCATTTTTGAAATATAGATGCGTATACGATTTAAACCAGTCAACAGTTGATAGCCATCTTTTTACTCATCGTAATATATTTTGGATGGATCTATTAATGATGCCAATATAAGAAAACACAGGAATAAAATTTATAATAAAGAATCAAATAATATAATTGAGCAACAAATCCACAAACTATACATTTTAGTATAACTCAACAAACTAATTAGTTATTTACGGTACTTGTCTATTATAGCGGCGACCAATGATTAATCGCCAAGTGACTAGAAATAGCTGATTGGCTGCAAAAATAGACTTCACGAGTTTGGCGACCACTTGGCGTAATCATAATTTTGATGGGCGCCGCTATAATAGACAAACAATTTGCATCGCACTAGAGCAATATGAGGGATTAACGTTGGAACTTGAAATTTCATCTTCGTGGTTTAGAGACGAGAAGACATGTAAAGTGCCCTCTCCCCTTGAAATTTTGTTGTCAAAACTTAATCAACGGGCAGTCATGTTTCTTTGAGTGTTCCAGTACTTATCTGACCCTCCTTTCTCATGCAAAAACGATGCGGTCCGTGATAGCGGTAAGCGATTTGGCTTATCGATGGCAAGAATCAGCTTTTAAATAATGTGAATCATCTCAAGACAGTGATAAACAAAATTAGATTAATCTCCTTTGTTCTCAGTGTAGCCTCTTACGAAAGTCAATCCCATCGATTTACAACCATCAGCAGCGATGCGGATGGAATAACGTGTATAACGTAAGATGTTACAAACCGATGCTTAAATTCAACATTTTTATTTGTTGAATTCAAACTCATGCCTGATCTGGATTCTAAATCAATAACAACACCATTATCTTTTTCATTTGATATGAGTTGAATGTCTTATTTTAAATCTTTTTAACTATTTTTCAGCAGCCAATGGGGCTGTGCACAAGTATATAAATTGGTCACTTGACCATTTTCAAAATAAAGATAGAAACACATGACTTGTTTCCTTTTAGGCAACAATAATTACATTTTAGCTATATATTCAGTTTAACAATTTATCGTTTGCTTTAATTTTGATTTGGCAGAAGAACATTAATGCCCTCAAGTATTTTATCATCTGCTTTTAATTCTCTAATATTTAATTCTCAATTAAATATTATTATCGTTATATTTTATCGTTCACATTCATTCTAATATTTAATTGAATAATGAAATAATTCATTTAAAGCAGCATCTTTCTTTGGTGTGAATTGTGTTCTCTTTGGCTACAACTTTGCGTGGAACAATTTTAAATTGTCCCAGTAGAAGTTCAGTTTAATTATTTCTTCAGTTTTTGAGTTTCTTGATATTTTCCTTGAAAATCGTAATCCTGAATTTAAAATATTATATAAATTATAAGGTCATATTTTCAGATTTGATGAGCAAATAGACAAATGACTTTTATAGAAGGAATATACATTGTCATAGGTTAATAAAGTTATCTTTCCATTAAAATCCCTTGTACGTGAATTCAGTTCTAAAAGATCCCAAAAACATTGGCATACGTTTTGTTAATTGTTTAAATAAAATCCAAATTTATAAAGGAATTTAGAAACCGATAAATAGTTCGATATAAAGTTTTGAAAAGAACAGTTTAGTCGCAAACATGCTAACTTTTAAAATGATTATCAAATTATTTAAATTAAATATTGGATTAAACGATAAAATGTAAAATTGGGAAATATTTCTTTCAGAATGTTAAAATACAAAGCAAACGATACACTGAACACATTTTAAGCTAGATGTAATGTACCTGAAATAACTCGCGTGCATTTCGTATTTTATTTTTGAAAAGAGATAGGGTGACCGTAACTTGTACATTACCTAAAACAATATTCTCTTTGCAAGGTAATATTTTCATATGTTTATAATAATCAAATCGCAATTGACTTCGATTATTAAATTTTCAAACTTTTGTTTCTAAGTGCTTGGTTAGCATCTCTTATATTGGAAATGGGTAAGTTATTAGCAAGTTTAAAAACATGAAATAAGAAAATTACTTATGGACAATATATATGTGTAAATGTGTATTAGTGTGTAATATTTCATCTCACAAACCTTTTCATAATTTTAACAGGTGTCTCTTACTTGAAACTTATCTTCTAATTTCCAGAGAATAAATGCCAATAGAACAATAGCTTACGCAGCTCGTGATGCAGTTTTGTATCAAATTTGTAAATAGGAATACAGCTGTTCTATCGTCTCTGTTGTTGATTCTTGTAGGATTGTAATGCGTTTTATGTATAGGAGGAATTTTATGCAAGTGGTTGTGGTTCATATGAATCGCATTGTTTTGAACCTAGATATAGGTCTAATCTACACTGTTAGGAGCATTGCATCATTTATGTTTGTAGTGTATTATGTTTCTTCATTACGAATATAAGAGCACAGTTTCTTGCGTTTATCATATTTAATATTTTTATATTTTGGTCTTCTCATTATATATTTTTCATATTAATGCTTATCCCGCAAACAGAGAAGGAATGGGAGAAATGGACAATTGAGAACTTGACTTCTTTTCTTATTTACATTCAATTCATTTCACAAAATGAAATAAAATTATATTCAAAAATAGTAGAAGTTAAGATCTATGCTTAATGTTTCTTTTGCTGCAGAGTGAAAGCGAAAACTTTAGATATATGAGTTTATTGGAAAATGCCTTATTATCTTCACTAGCCATAGTACCAGGAAAAAGATATTTTGCAAACTTTTAGAGGTGAAAAGTGAAGAAGTCTAAATGGATAATTTTCAAACTTAAAGAGAAAAGATGAAAGTAATAATTGCAACGTGTTTTAATTTTAGAACTTCACATTACAATCATTACAGCGGATAAATTCATGTGACGTCATGATCACATGATATATAATTAAACAAGTACTGTGCTCGGTTTTTGCATTGCATTTGTAATGTGTTACATCATTGGTTCAATAATGGAAAAAGTTGTAGAAATAAATAGTTCTTTAGATTTTTGAAAAATCCACAAATCACTAAATGTATGGGAAGAAACTACAGGATAATTGGAATCACACTATATACTTTGAACTCTACAAGTCTGTTCAATGTATCCATGTTTTCCACCTAGCTAGAGCGAGAGTCCTTCAATCATTGAAGCATCTCCTCGAAAGGTTTTGGGCCTCTGCCTCTGCAGAAACGTAGAGTATTTCATAAAAATATTTTCTCTTACTTGAACTTTTGATATAAAATCGAAAAGCAAAACATTTTATTAACTGAGTTTTATTTTTAAAATGGTTTACAATGTATTTAATGAAAACTGTCAATCTATAAGCTTGTGTCTTGATAATTTAGGCTCTTTACAAATACTAATTTATTCCCATTATATCACCATTATATTTTGATTAGTTAAATCATTCATACAACAAAAAGTAAAAGATTTTATACTTCTGCATTTTATCCGTATAAATTTATTTTTCAATGTTTGTTTTCTCTCATATGTTATAACGGGTTTAATTTTTACATCTTTTGAATATTAAATGCAAATTATCTTTGTTAGTTAATTATAAAATTAAACAAAAATCTGATTTAAATTATACTCATCACACTCACATACATACATGCTGGTTATGTAATATGTATGGCAATATGTATATGTATATGTATATGGCTTGTATATGTATATGGCTTATATGTAACTTATATGTATGTAATATGGCTTATATGTAACTTGTATATGGCATATATGTATATAACTGTATATGTATAGCTTATATGTTATGGCTTATATGGCTTGTATGTATGTATGTATGTATGTATATAACTTATGTATATGTATGTATGTATATGTATATGTATGAGTTATGTATATGTATATATAATATGTATATGTATATGAGCTATGTATATATGAAGTTATGTATGTATATAACTTTCTTACATATATAAGGCTTATATGTATGGATTAATATATATGTATATAAGCTTATATGTATGTTTTTATATTAGCGTGTTGTAAGACTGCCGCAAGCCTGTTAAATAGAAGGCAATGAGATGAAGTTGTAAATGGGATTTGCGAGATTTGATTGCGAGCATACTCGTTATTTTTAAGATAATGCATGTTGTATTTTAAAATGTAATCAGATGTTGGATTTTTAATTTCATAGGTTATTGAGGCAAGCTTGTGACATCAGACTATTCTGTTCTAGCCTCTTGTTGCCATATGCCAAGCTCAGAATTGCCCCAACACTAGAAAGTCAATGAAGCGTTCAATGGACATCACTTTGGGTTTCCAGCACTGCGTTTATTGACAGGTGCTGGTATAACTTGAAAATGTAAGCTCTCTCCTTGATGCGCTCCACTAATTAACCGGCCTATCATAACATTTAACAGAGGCTTTACTACTAATGTTCAGTTGGGCTGTCTTGACTTCTAACTTTCATTAAGCAGCCGATAACTTGTAAATAATTCATTGACTTCGACTCTGGAACAATTGCCAAACGCTAGAACAACTTCGACCTCTTTCGTGTGTCTCAAGTTTAATTTATATAATTCCTGTCTCTCTCTAACTCTTATTTCTACTTGCTTGTAATTTGAATATTCACGTTTTCTATTTTTTTGGGCCAAGGTTGTTTAGCAAAAGCAACCAATCTTAATAAAAGTCCCCAAGATTAGTGAGAGAAAACGAATAGCCCAACGTCACAAACTTTACAATATTATACTACTTCTTGAAGTGAGAAATTATCACATCACATCTTGTTATATCAACTACATGTTTAAATCTTTAATTTTGAATTGCTTGTAATATAAAGGTATTCAATCATTCTTCTATGAATAAGTTACAATAATGGCTTCGAATTGATTTGGTTTTCAATGACAATTTTTATCATATGAAAAGCGCCAATTTAACTGTGATTTTCTAATTTAGAAAGACCTTGTTGCTTTTGTTCTTTGATTTTAATTCAGTAAGATTTCTTAAGAAATGTTAAATTTTTAATATATTAGTACTTATTTTAACATTTTCTTAACTTATTTGGTAGTATTTATTGGTTTATACATTAGAAATTTTGAAACTTGAATGAATAGTTAATGTAAAATACTTGAATAATTTTAAATCATTGTATATTTCAATAATTATATTGTAATATCTTTTGAAAGATCGTGAAATATCTTAAGAATTGTTTTAAAATGATTGTCATATGGGTAATTATTTGTTTGTAATGTTACATTGTAATCATATCTCAAAGACCTACAGACTGAAATATGAATCGTTATGATCAGTGTTGGAAAGGATTTTCATGTATGTAAATATTTGTGCATGATACTGACAATATTTGTCCAAAATAAAACATTGCTTTGCCTTTTAATTTATTTTTATGGAATGCAACAAAACTGTGCTTACTTGGATTAATTTTATTTTAGTTAGTTCCATAATTTGAATAAACAAGTAAGGTAAATGTAAATGTTTATATTTACAGAATAACTACCATTAGTATTTCAATAAGTGAAGTAGAATTCATGATTATGGGCCGCTTTGCTACATTTTTAAAGATAGCTATACAACAGAAATGCTCGTCGAGAATTCTATTTTACGAGTGTAAGATAATAAACTGTTTTTAATAGATTTGAGATTATTACGCCTTTTTCATTTTATTGTTTTAAGATATTAGTTTATATTATAGATATTAAGATTCGAAGAATTGTTGTACATCAGATTTTCTTCAAATAATTTTACAAAGTGATGGTAAAGTAAAAATTATACTCATAGAATGAAAATTGATAATATTGCTTTTCTTCTAGATTATGTTTTTAACGAATTGAAGTAAATTTTTAATACTTCATGACAGGAATAAGATATACCTTAATGTAATTTACTTGCAGAACTTGATTTTAAATTTACAAATTAGATGTATTTCAAACTCAATAATCTAGTTTCTTGCATGTCATGTTCCATGCACCATTCATCATATTATAATTGATGTGTTTGATCATCCTTATCTCACATTATTTTAATTCGTTTGTCTTAAACTTGATGGACTTGTGGTGGGACAAACCCTCAACCACACCTAGTTTGAGTTATAAGGGATTGCAATTTTATAAAATATTTAAGATTTTAACTCAGACATTTTACTTTTTTTTTTTTTTATCTTGGCATTTTTTTTCTAATGTGGTTTAAAAATTGTTGTAATAATTTTAAAAAATATTTGGGCACAGTAAAAGCTGTTTTGATTCTGCACTAAATAAATTCGAACGTTTATTCACCCAACATAATCTAACAATAATAAATTAGTTTTCTTTGTATTTGATACATGACACAAGCTCTATATTTATATATAATTCATTAAGTTTCACAAACACTTATAAATTTTCATTTCATGATAACTCTGTAAAGTAAAGCAAAGACTTTCATATCATTTAATCTTTTTGTTCGATAATTTTTTTTTTATTTACAAGCAAGTTACATTCATTATGATAGTCCTATGCTAAATATTCATTATTCAATATATTTAGTAAGATAACTCATATATAATAACATAAAATGACTCCATATTCGGATAACAATGTTTATTTACTCAATTCAACCACTTGTACACCAAATTGCAATGGAAGTAAGAGGTACAGTATGGTACGAGAATAACTACAAATATTTTTTTTAAAAAAAATCACCGTTTACCTGCCACTATGAGATGTTGAATTACAAAGTGAAACTGAGTTTCTGATGGTGGCGTGAAGAAAATAGAATCAATTGTTTACGACAAGGCAACATACAACTAACAGAATTGTTCAGATGTATTCAAGATTTATGGAATAAAATGCGCTATTCTTTCTGTTACTCGAAATCATGTTTTTTATAGTATCATTTCCATTAAGAATATTTTAACAGAGTTTCAGAAAGTAACATTTTATATATACTTTTGTAAATAATATTGATTACCAATATTATAGGTTTTGGTAAGTGTCTATTATTCACACAGTCAGAATTTCAATTTCTGTATTTTATTCTAGTATAACATTTTAGTAAAAATTGCATTTAATTTAAAAATTTCACTTTAGATATAAAAAAAAGAAAAAGAAATTAAAATTTGTTTTGGGAGATTCTTAATACTAGAACATCAATATTAATTTGTAAATGTAGTGAAATATAAATATTCACATTTCTTTTTCAGAACGCTTAGAATGATTTCCCTATTTATTTAAATGTTATTCACTTCTTTTTCACAGCATAATAATCATTTTACGATTAAATAGATATTCTTTGTAAAACAAACGAAAAAAATCAACTGCCATACTTATATTTCAGCGACAGCGGCTCCTGGAGTTGACATATAAATCATTCTATCGTCATGGACGGACACATTGTTTTCAACTTAGAATAAACACATCTTGAATTTTAAGTCTGACACAGTTACTCATCATTTTGTCGGTTTTTTTAAACGAGAAGATGAAATTTCCAACCATAAGTGTTGAAAGATGTTAATAAAATTCTGAAGTCTTTCAGTGGAAAAATTTTTTTAGAAAAAACATCAGTTTTTTTTTTTTTTTTTTGTAAACAGCAAAACTATGAACGGACCTTCGTTAACTAGAAGACTGCGATGAGCTAACGCAAAAACATTCTGAACGCATCTATAAACTGCAATTAATGCGATCTTTTACGAGAGTGCTTCAAAAATATTACTCATGTTTGAAGGCATTGTAAAGCAAGCTGATGTTAACAATGTGTGCTTCCATCAGCTTAATAGCATCAAAACAAATATGACGCTATGTGACATTGAGCTATTTGCGATTTTTCCTTCACTAACCTCGAATACTTTACAGTAATTCAAATTGAATAAAAATAGTTTCTTTCCCACCAAAATGAAATGTAATTAGGTAAATTAGGTAATGGTAAGAAGTGAAGTGAAGTGAGTTAGAAATAGTGATGTATAAAGGAAGCAGATTTGAAAGGAAAACTGAGGGAGATAAATGTTAACTTCTTGCTGATAAATATTTATAATTTAGATTGAAGCATCTTAATTAGCTTTCTGGACTAAAGCGAATTTTAGTTAAAGTTCTAAGATAAGAACCGGCTGTTGGCGATAAGTGTTTGAGTCAGAACGAATGATTTGGTATGCTCAAATTTCGTTATTAGAGCCTCATATGGAATTGACAAATTAATTGAGATTCTTGAGAGAGCGGCCCTATCTATTCACCTGCCATTATTAATAAAGTATATTATCTTGTGTTCTTGCGTATCTTCAAACGAAGTTCAATAATTATTGTCTGGTATATTAGATTGTATGTTGGCAGTAGAATTAAATAATGAAAAACGGGCGTTGCATGTAATTCATGTGTAAATTTTGTTTGCAGCTGCGTCGAATTGTCATCATCATTACGTGTCGAGTTGACACCGTCAGTGAGATCCAATTCAATCTTATACACCGGAAAAAATCAAATAAGCAAACAACATAATGGGTTGTTTCCGGTAAATTTGCACCAAAGAATGTGGAGACGGTCTCATCGGCCGTGAGAGTCATGACTATGATTTTTCACGATACCAAGAGCCTCATACTCAAGGATTTCTAATAAAAAGGAAAAGCGATCAGTGGACAATACTACAGTGAGTTATCTCATTCCTAATATCCCATTTTCTATTTCTAACACAGGTACATATTGCACCTCCCTCCCCTTTTTGGTGACCGGGTGTGAAGGAATAGTCCTGATATAGGTCATGCATATCGTTATAGGTGACTAAAATAGGTACCCAATGCATGGGGGAAAAGCCGGTCCCCCTACCCCTGGGAAATATATCAGAAGACTGGACCTCGGGGTATCTTTTTTATTTCCCAAGGGGTTTTCTATCTTTGGTACATACGGGTGACACTTCCCCAGGATACTCTAGCGATCCCTCTCTATTTTAGACTTTCCTTCAAGTCAACCAATTTTTATCTTTTTTTTTTTTCAATTTTTTTAAACGTCTATGTCACAGCTTTACCTTATTTCGCGCAGCCTAGCCACATATGACTCTTGCACCATTATAATACGATTCCTTCCTCGTAAATCTTGATTTAACCTTCGCATATAATACAGTTCTATTAATAATTGCATTAAATAGTGTTTAAAGTCGCGTAAAATGGATGTCTGAACGTAATGTACACTTTAAAAAAAGAATTTAGCAGTTAATAAATGTTTTTAAGAAAAACTTTAAAGTCTGGATTTTTTTGATTTGTTAATTACAGAAATGTTTCACGAATAATGGGTTATAAAATTAATAAATTAATACTAAATATTAAAAACAATTAACAATAAGTTAATTTTCATGTCAAATATTAAAAAATAATTAGATTTTTAAAATTAAATAGGGCTTAAATGAAATTCCAGAACAAAACCCTAAACAAAGGAATTGCTGTCCAGTGTAGATTATTCGGTCATTCAAGTCATGTCATTCTTTATCAACGCCATAATGAAAAACAATACAAGGGATATTGTCAATGGCCTCGTAATTCTGAGCCTCCTTTAGGAGACGAGGATGACACCTGAACTGGTATCCCCATTTTAAACTTCCACACCGAGGCCTCGACCAGATTTACCGCGCATCAGGTCCGCTACTCTACTCAGGTTATTAGGACTGTATCGAGAAAGTGGAAATACTAATAATATCTAAGGAGCTGAAGAATTTAGAAAGATATTTTCTCGACAACACCTACAATCCCATATCATTTTTAAGGTTCGATTACTCTTCTATCCCTACAAAGCTCCATGCGAATCTTTCAGTGTTCGAAACAGTGTTGGAAATCTTCTGCCAGCTCCTTCAGGATGCGTGCCGCTTTCTCTTTCACAGCTTCACTGGACTCAAAATTTGTTCCTTTTAATGCAAGTTTCACCTTAAAAAACAGATAGAAATCGTATGACTTAAGATCCGGCAAATAAGGTGGATGGGCTAACATTGAGATGCTGTACATGGCTAGAAACCTCTTTATAGACAATGTGGAATGAGTCAGCCCGTTGTCTCGGTGGAAAAATTTGCCGCACAGATTCTTTGTCAATTCCAACTGTCTCAGAAATAGCTCAAATACTTAACCGTCGGTCAGATCGAACCACATGACTGATTTTTTCGATATTGTCATCCGTTTTTGACGTGGCAGGGCGACTCGGGTGTGAATCATCTTCAGTGTCTTATCAGCCATCTTGGTAACACTTAAACCACTCAAAAATATGTGCACGCGATAAACATTAACTTCTTTCAATAAATTATAAGTTTCGGTAGCCGTTTTTTTTAAGTTACATGTGAAATTTAACAACAATTCGTTACTCTCTTGTTGCACTTAACATTTTTCTGGCGAAAAAAAAAAACTAACTGGATGGATTTGCTTACAGAAGCGAGAGGCTTTGCATTCGTAAGAGAAGGCTTCACGCTAAACAGCTGTCGGTCTCTGGCGTTTGGCGCATGCGTACTTCTAAGTAGAAACATCAGTCTTGTTATTTAATAGCCACAGATAGTATGCAACAAGCACATCTGAGGTTTTTTCTTATGAGTAACGCTTAGGAAATAATGAATACAAATAGTAAGGTGAAAAGGAATAAAGGTTTCATCATTAAATCTGAGCTCTTATTTCATTAACTTTGGATAAAATTGATTTGAAGTATTTTCAGAATAAAGGACTAACATACACACAAAAGCTATTCTTTACGAAAGTTTAGAAGTTTAAAAATACGAAAACTTCTAAATTCACAGAACGCTTGCTTTACCCTCAAAGAAAACTAAAACTTAATTTTTCTTTAAAACTACTACGTACGTTCTGATTCCTATACGACCCATGTGGTGACCGGGTATAACAGAATAGTCCAACTGTATGTAGCTCATGCATGTCGTAAGAGGCGACTAAAATGGATACCCAGCGTCTGGGGGTATAGCCAGGCACTCTGCCTCTGGGGATTACATCAGGGGACCTCAGGGACTTGCCTTCTTTAAGTAAGTAGAGCATCATGACCCCGAGGCACTCAAGTGATCTGATTCTTTCCCATGGAGTTTACTGTCTTTGGTAAACACGGGTGACGCACCCCCGGATTACCTTAGCAATCCTTCTCTATTTTCAACCCTCCATCTTGTCAACCAATTTTTATCTTTTTTTAATTTTTTTCACACGTCTAGACCACAGTTAAATCTTGTTTGGCGCAGCATAGCCACATCTGGGGTGCCAATAACTTTCACTTTCACACACTCATTCATTGATTCCTATACATATACAATTCTAAAGTGAAAATATTAGAATACATGTAAGTTTAACGTATGTGTATATCTGATATATAAAATCATATCAATAAAAATAAATTAGTGTGAGATATCTGGCTTGTAAATTTTGTTTGATATTCGAGACCTATCGGTTGCTATAGTAACAAGTCAAAAATAATCACTCAACCATTTAGAGTTGCCATTCGTCATCCATTTTCCAGATAAAATTTTACGGAATTTTCTCAAAATTAATTACTTAAACATTTTAAATATTTCCTGACCTTATTTAAGGTAATTTAAAAACCAGAATACTACAAATTTTGCATTTTTTATATTTTTCTGTTAAAAAAAATGAGAGTGCTACCTGATTCTGTAGATATATTATTTATATGAGAATTTGAATATAATAGAACCTTCAAAAACTGAATTTTTAAATTATATATAATCGTTCCATGCTATAGAGAAAAAATATCTTTGTTTGCGTTTTTCTCAAACAATAATGTGTTTGGATTGTGGTACACTTTTCTCATTTACTTTATCCGTAGAGTTGATATTTGGCTCATTATAAAACAAGGGTATTTCCTATACAGTAAACATGATTTTTTTTCTAATAAACTCTCACAAATCTTAAGTTTTGTAAAATATTTGCTAAAAAATGTGGGTAGCTTGAAAAATAATACTTAAATTAAAATGTTTTCATAATTTTTTGAATTTTTATAGTCATAATTAAGTTCTGAGTATACAGAGTGTTTAGAAATTGATGGGCAAATATTTAAGGTATGATAGAAAACATCTAATCAAGTAATTGTCCTCACACAATTCATAAGTGAACAGCAAGCGGTGAACCGCTAGATGGTGCTGTAACGGAAAGCATAAAGTGTGAGTTTTCTTACACATCGTCCTTTCTACAGTGGATTTCAGGAGGCATAGGGACGTACAGTGATCAGGAAAATCCCATAGCCGAAAAAAATATTGGAGCCTTCACGTGATTGTATTACACGTATGATATACATAATGTTACATTTATATGAAGTATTCTTCAAATTTTCAAAGTTTGAAAATCAGTTGATTTTGTGCAGGATGTGCTTAAATTTTCAAATATAAATGTATCTATTGATTATTTATTTCTCATACTAATAATTTCTATTTATAAATCTGATTTCTTATTGCCTGAAGAGATACATAAATATACAGATATATCAATGTTTAACGTACAACTTACATTACTTTTAACTAAAAATAGTAAGGATTACTTTTAAATTTAATTCATAACATAAACTAATTTTTACTTGTTGAAGGCATTTCATCGAAATAGAAAAATTTTCCTTGAAGCATAACCCATTGTAAGTCTTGAATCAAACACAGCATAATTATTATAAAATCATTCTATATTTAGAATTTTCGAACATAGTTTCTAATAGAAGCAACATTGTATATACGAGTTAGGACCAAAACCACTAGAGAATATATTTTCAGGTATTCCTTAACTCATTATTACTCCTACGTTTTTCTAAATTTTTTTTTTCCTTTTGAAAAAGGAGCGTTGGTGGCATTTGACAGAAAATGAGGGGGTCTTTGATTCATCTAAAGTGTTCCTAATTATATATAGAACATTGTTAATGACTGTGAATATTTTTAAGATAAACTTTAATTGATTATATTGTACATTAAGATATTAGGAAAATTTTTATTAAAATTAAACGGATGCTGGATTTTTCTAGAAGATGTATTTCCTTTCATGGAACGCTATAAATATCTCCTTTCAGATGCATGCTCGATCTTATTTTTATTACTTCATTTAATAAAATTTTGTTCTAATCAGTCGATTCTATTCCTTCCAGCGAGATGATGAATATGGGAATTTGAGTTTATTTTAACAATTCATTAGTTTTATTAAATATATATAGTATGACAGACTTTTAAGTATTATTTTTTTTCCTGCAAGATCTTGTAATTTAACGAGCATTTGGCGCAAGTTCGCCCAAAAGGACTTTTGCGCGGAAAAAAAAGCGCCAATCATCTTCTAATGAGTTCATGCTCCTTTCCTTAAGTTGGTTCATACAAATATATGAGAACGAACAAAAGCGAACAGATATATATATATATATATATATATATATATATATATATATATATATATAACGAAATAATATATATATATATATATGTAATGAAATAAAATATATAAATAAAATTTAAAAAAATAAAAAGAATTCTACAAATTCCTGTCTTCACAATCTGTCAAACTGAAAGGTTATAATATAATTTGTGTGAATAAAAAAAACTATTTAGTTCTCTTCATGTTTGAAATTTTGACTACTCGAGACCTGTACGCATTTTGTCAATCAAAGCGATAGCCGAATTTTATACAGATTTCAATTTTAATGGTTTGTGAATGTTACATATGGAAGAATCAGGAATAGTAGATCGTTTTTATATAGAATTCACTCATCGAATCCGCTTTTAATATTCTGTATCAATAATTCTCAAATTGTGTACTCATACTTTTAGGGGTATATTGACGAACATCTCCACTATCCATGGGGAAATAATGTCTCCATTACAAAGTTTTCTCTAAAAGATAAATCCTATAAAGATGCCAAATCCAATCCAAAAGATTACTACCCTATAAAAATATCAGGATTTCTAAAAGACTCATTTATATGAAGAACACTAAATTAGACAAATAATTGACCTTTTTACAGCAAAAATAGTTATCAACATCCCGAAACCTTTTGAGAAACGTTATAAAATGGTCATGTTGTATTTACATATAAAATGTCTTTATTCTTAGACGAGATAGGCGTTACACGACTAAATTTTTTTCAATATGCTTTGAAAACTTATTCAGAGACGCAAATAAATAACAACAGTTGACAAGAAACTCATAATTGATTGAATATCACAACAATGAGTTGGAAAGAAAACCGCAAGTGCAAGATTATAATATCCGACTCAAGTATAGACCAGTTGCTGACACTTTGCAACAATTTCACAACTCCAATGCGCTCCAGAACTTTCCTTCTTCTAAAGGTGCGTATACGAGGAGGTATCGTAGAGTTTTAAATATTATTAAGATATAACAGAGATATTCAGATAAAATTTAATCCGCATAATAATTTATCTTTTTGGAGATAATGCCGTAAATTACAACTACTAGTGTCGATTTGTTTGGTTTCAAGTAAACCACAGTATCGTAAAGTCTTAATTACTATCTAGAGATAACGCAAAGTTTCAATTATTACTAAAATAATCGAGATAGAAACTTAATTTTTTTTATTTATTATTCCTAAGACTTCCCTACACAGTCATCAATCAGAGTTATACAAATCTCTCAGCGTTTCTTGACCACTCAAAGATCGTCATTGCAGGACACAGAAGGTTGAGCTCCATCGTCTCCTTACTGCTGGTTCCTTTAGTTTACAGTTTCATGAAATCAAACAAATCAATATCAATAGCTGTAATTTACAACATTATGTACATGAAGATCAATTAATAAACAGAATAAATTTTATCCAGCTATCTCGACCATTTCTTAATGAGAATTAAAACTTTATGATACCCCCCTCGTACATTTGAGAGCCGAACAGCTCGTTGAAACATGTTTCTGTTCTAGACTGCGAATTCCTTTTGTGCTTGTCGAAACACCGACCGGTTATGGATTGCCAAGAGCGGCTAGCGAGCAGTTTTTGACGGATTTATATCTATGACCTGAGCTGCTAGTGAGCAGTTTTTGACGGATATACATCTATGAGCTGAGCTGCTAGCGAGCTGCCTGGTACATTCGAGCCTTAACTGTATAAAAAAATCGTAAAATTCCAATTTTTGCTTTCCAGTTACCAATGTGAACCTTATAGAAAAGAAACGCATCTTTTCTCGTACTATTACTCGTGTCGATTTCCTGATAACCTAGGTTATTTATCAATTAAAGTAAATTCAATGATACTATTTTGTTAATATGTATGAGCATTCACAAACCAAAGAAATGTATTTGTAATGTAGTATTTCGAAAGGAGTAGCTCCGAATATTCTTAATTACTGCTAATTAGTCAAGTTATCATTTCTATAATTACTAATGTAATCACATAATTTTTCTTCGAAGTCGGAATGTCTTTTCACCTTATCTATGATAGGGTATAATTTCGGCTTGGTTTGACTTCAAATAAGTTTTACATTACAAGCTACGAAGACTGACAGCAACAGATCCTATAATTTTAAGTCAAGGAAGAATGATAAGGACGACTTCTTCTTTATGTAACGTTTATGAGTAACATTTTGATAGCAATATTTTGACTGAAGCCTTTTGGATTCACCAAAGTGAATCTCCCATTACTCAACAAGGACATGTAAATAGCGTTAAAAATACTACAATTACTCTCGCAAGAAGTGCCGGAAACTGTGATGCTATCTGGACAGCATTTCACATCAGTGACAGGTGTCATAATTAACTTGACATATCTTACGTTACGTGCTAATCGCGTATAATCGCTTTAAAGACATTCGATGCTAAGTACATGTTTGAACAGAAAAGTTTATACATCAGATAGGTGGTAGAATATACTTTTCATTTGCCTTGGGATGATTACAAGGTTATTTGCGTCAAAGAATATCATCGACTGGAAAATTTTCCGTGGATTGAATTATAACCATAAATAAATCATTTATTTTTGTTGATGATAAAAAGCAAGCGAAATTGGTGCGAAAGGGGGATTACAAATATGTAAAAAAATAATGGAAGTTGAAAATATTAGTAAGGAAAATGTGTTCTTAAGAAATTTTTTTTTTCTAAAAATATATACATAGGAGGAGAAGTAAAAGTCTTATACGAGTATGTATCAGTCATTAACCATGTCACAGTTATACTTAACATGCAAATAAGTAATGAATTACTGAATTGGTTGTTTGTTAAAAATAATTGCACCACTCTATGTTGACCTAGTTTTTCGAGTGGCATGTACTACACTCGACGAGTATCTCATTACACAGTCATCCGATTTTCAAAAAGCTATATTTTCATAAATAAACGACACAGAATGACAAGTAATACATGAGTGCAAAGGGAAAATATAGAAGTTTTTTTTTTGTTAACAAATGTTCGATATAACTTCCTTTAGTTATATGAATAATATGTATATTCCTGCCAAAACTGTTGCAAAGTGTAAAGGGGAACTGATTTTCAGTAGCAAAAATCCATTGTTTAAATTCCCACAAATTGTGTGGGTAATGGTGGCGTCTATTACAAATTCCCATTGGAAGAAATCGCATGGGGCCATATCAAGTGACTTAGGCTACCAACCGTGTAATATCAAGTCTTCTGGTCCACTGCGACCAATCCGATTGTGAGGTAGATCAGTGAAAGATTCTGAGACAGTTATCGTGAAATAGCTCCTCGAAAAACACACGAGGGTCATCTATTGTGCAGAATATAAAACTTCCAAATTTTTCCTGTGTATTCATGCATTACTTATCATTCTGTGTCGTTTATTTTTGAAAATATGGAATTTTTAAATCGGATGATTCATTTTGAATAACCCTGTATTTAGTTAAAAATAAATTATGTTGATCTCTTGTGAAAGAGTTGGATGTTGTTTACGTGTTTATGCGTGTGGATTGTAGCACGTAATACTAATGTACTATTAATTTATTCCTGTAAACTAGTGGAGCTGGATTTAATCAGTATGAATTTGATTTCAGAGTTTGGATAGAAGTGCCAAACTAACAAAGATGTATTAGAAAAGCTGTTTTACGTAATTGGTTAAATTCACAAGATTCAACTATTGAGATGAAATTAGACGCAGCTTCAGTGAGTAAGTGAAGTGACGATGCTGCGCCAAACCACACATTCGTATAATTGTGATCTAGACACAAGACAGATAGAACAAACGGTAAAAAAAGAGTGACATTAAGGAGGTTTAAAAATAGAGAAGGAAACCTGGGATATCCGAGAAGCATCATTCATGTTTACCGAAGACAGCAAACCCCATGGGAAGATTCCTCATCTTCAAATAAATATTGACAGGGCCTTCTTGAGGGGTTTTGAACGGAAAGAGTACACAAGACCCTATAAAGGCTCCCTGCCGCCGACTGGTTTTGCAAAATCAAAAGGATTTCCTTTTTTAAAATTTATACATCTTCAATTTTAATACGAATATTATTTGAGAACTAGCATAAGTTCAGGAATGATTCACCTCCATAGACATTTTATCTATCGGGTCCGAATTAGACAAAATTTAAATTATGATGATATAGCAACGAATTAATTGTAAAACATGTAAGAAAAATGATACGAAAGTCCATATATTGTAACTTCATTCAAGTAAATCACACACCAAGTTGAATATTATAAGTATGTGAAACAATTATTTTTATTATTATTGAATTTATTAACGATTTCTTATGTGATATCAATGTTCAATTTAATGAAATAATTTAATTATTTATCATCTTCATTCGCTCTATACTAATTTGCGCGAAGTAATAAAAAAGCAAAATGAAATATAAATTATTTATTGAAATAAATTTGTTCCGGTGTCCCACAAATTAATTTTGCACTGGGGCTTGCTTTTGCACGGGGCGGCCTTGAATAACAGACTGTGCATAAAGTTCAGGCCAAGTTTTAAGGAAAATTCAAAGGATTCACGTTTAAATTTCGATCCACATTTATCAAATTACCAAAATATCATTTCACAGTCTTTCTTTATTTTTCACGCGACTTGAGGACTGCCTTCTCCCAAACGCTCTAGGGTGATTCCACGAAAAACGTAACAATGCAGTTTCTTACAGCCACCAAAGAGTTAAAATTTTTGCCTTTTATGATTTTTTTTAATCAAACATAATGAATAAATGAAAATCTGATGGTGCTATATGTGATGAATATGATGATAAGGGAACGATCCTCGAACCCAAGCTTAAACGTCAAATAAAAAGATACTGAAAGTCGTTCAGTGTCCTGATACAACCTGACGAATATCGATTCGTTGATTCTAGACGGTTTTATTCAATCGCTATCTTAATTATTTTATTTTCAAACAATGCATTTTTGAATTTAACGTTGTCATACATTTTCGTTCGGTATTCAAGGGGCATGGAATAATCAGTCATTTTGAATCGGCTTAACCGGTAAATTCATTTTTTGATGTATTATACATTTATGCGAAATTTCACAACCACATCTCTCACACAGACTTCCCAAAATTGATACACATCGAGACACCGACATGAAAGGCAGGAACCCCATTGGCTGGCTGCTAAAGTTGGACATACCCCCATAGTTCCTCTTGATGAATTTTTCTAAAAGGACGGTGATCCCTCTTTTTAATTCCTCTCTGATTTTAAATTTAAGCTTCAAGTAACCTTCAAAATCTTAAAATTAAAATTTTGAGCTATAATGTAATCTTTCAACTACCAATTTTTCTAAATTCAAATTTAAATAAAACGCAGTTCTGGGCATAGAATGTCGAAGTTCAGTCCACTCAAACCTTGCAAGGTATGGAGATTAAGTGCAGGAAGACTCATGAACTCCAGAGAAAATTTCGTCATCCTTATGATAAGAAGTGGGTTGAAATTCTAGAACATAAATTTTGAATTGGATAAATACAACCCTGCTTGTGACTATAGCAAGTTGAATAAAAATTTCAATTTCATTAGTTGATTAGAAAGTTTTAGGGTCTACTAAAAAGTAAAGACGAAAGCTTTGTTCATAATTGTATTCATTACTGATAATTGTATAATTGTAATAATTCATTGTTCATAATTGTATTGTAATTATGTCATAATTGTGTATAATTGTAATCTGTAAGTTATTTACCCCATATTTTATGATTGTCAAAAATGTTAGATAAAAATTATGCACTATCTTACTCTCATCGGAAAATGTATATTGTAATGGACTGGTTTGAATTACGGACAAGTTTTATAATTACTGCTTTGAATTACAGACATGTTTTATAATTAATGGTTTAAATTAGGAACATGGTTTATAATTACTATAATTACTGTAAAGATTAAAGTGATAAAGGCTTAATATTATCTTAGTATATAATGAAATATAAATTTGATTAAAACGTTAAGCCTCTGTTAAAATTAATGCAGGTAAATAACATTGATTTGTACAGCCACAATAGAGAAAGAGAGCTTTAATTTGTAATAAGAATAAAGAAACAGACCTCAAGATTTAATTTTCCCTCTCTTTTTCAGAAATTATAATTCATTCATGAGAAAATAATATCAGTTTTTACTTTTACTGATACTTCACACATGATTGAGTTCATTTTGTATATTCTTTACGGTTGCATGAAAGAAAGTAAAAGTGTTTATGTAAATTAATAAATCAGGATTAATAGAATAATTTAACTAGTTTTTTTTCAGCCATTTGGATGATACTTACAATGGTTCTCTTGTTTTTAATAATAACTCCTCTAGAATATTGTGGGAAATTTCATTAGTAACAGGCAGTAAAATTAGTTTTACAATCTATAATTAATCATTATCATCAATAAATCGTCTAGAAACGCTTGAAAGTTATTTGTTTTTCCAACATTCGACAAATATGGATTCATTTTCTAACACTTTCGTCGTCTTTTGAAAACTTTTTGATAATTATTTGAAAATATTATTAAGCTTTCAATTTGTATTCTAAAATAAATACTTTATTTTAATATATATAATATTGAAGCAATAATTATTTTAAAAAATCACCAATGAACTCGCTTTCACTTTGACAAATTAAAAAAAGAAATTTATGAGTCAGGATAATTAGATATTTGTAATCAGAAAACGTATATATATATATATATATATATATATATATATATATATATATATATATATATATATATATATACTCTATAACAAAAAAACGACGCCCCAAGGAGTTTCCTAATTGTAATGAAATTTCGTATACAAAGACATTTAAACTGGACAAGCAAATGAGTAAAATTTGGTATCCAATCAAAGAATAGCGGAAGCTACAGCGCATCGGAACAGCGCAATTAGCAGATGTATTTAAGAAGCGATTCTCAATCAAATGGTCAAATTTTCTGTTGCATTGCGATTTAGGATATCTTTCAACGACTGAAAAAATGCCTCGCAACAGGATTCGAGCAGAGCGCAAGGAACTTCAGAATTTGAAAGAGGTCGTATCATTGAATTGAAAGAGGCAGTTTGGAGAACCTCTGGTAATACAGGTCAAAGCGATGTGACGATTAGAAGATAATGGCAAAAATGAGAGGACAACGGCAGATTTCAGCGTCATGATGGTAGAGTTCAACCTAGGGCCACAGCAGATCGGGAGGACAGAGTGATTGTCAAATCAGCTGTCACAGCGCCTGATTCATCGTTATCAACCATCAGACGTGCGACCCGCACATGAGTGTCCACCATGACCATTCACAGACGGCTGATAGAGCAAAATCTGCGCTCGTACCGACCGCTACTCCACCTGCCACTCACCCTGCACACTGTTGAGCCAGATTACAGTGGTGCTTGACTCAATCAGGTTGGAGTGATGCTGACTGAGAACGTATAGTATTAAGCGATGAATCCCACTTTGAACTGTGTCCTGACGATAATCGAAGACGTGTCTGGAGACGCCCAGGACAGCGTGCCGATCCTTATTTCAATATTGCACGCCAAACAGACCTTCAACCAGGAGTTATGGTCTAGGCTGCCATTTCCCTTGATAGCCAGACCCTTTTGGTCGTCATTAGAGGTACACTTACAGCACAGCGGTACATCAGCGACATTCTGAGACCTGTTTTGTTACCGATCCTGTTGCAATACCCTGGTCTTAGAGCATGTCTGGGATATGTTGGTAAGGCGACTGCATCTACCAGGGAATGTTGATGACCTCACCCGACAATTGGAGCAAATTTGACAAGAATACCGCAGAAGACCATCAGGGAGCTTTATCACTCTATGCCACGTAGTGGGGCTGCTTGCATCCGGGCTAGAAGTGGGTCAACAACTTATGAGCTCGTTTCTTTTTAACTATCTAACCCTGAAAAAAATCATTCAATTTAATAATTTTCTATTCTCTACATAATTTTTCTATCCGCCAATTTTTATCTCCATATGACAAATCTTTCTTCGTGCGTCTTTTTTGTTATAGAGTGTGTATATATATATGTGTGTTTTTAAAACTTATGGTGTAAGTTAAATTATTATGAATATTTTTCAGTAGTAAAATAGAGCAACATTTCATTTGGAAACAATGGCATTATAATGCACCACAAAATGTATATAATCTCTTATAAAGCTAAAATTATTCACCTTAATGTATTAAAAATATAAAAAGAAAACAAAAGAAAAAATTCTTGTAAAACATGAATTAGAAAAATTCTATCTTTTCCAAAATTGCATTTATAAAAATAATCACATTTAATAAAAGATTACTGTGTCTTTTTTTAAAGCCACTTTTATAGTTTGTTGTTGTAGCTAATATTATACTTTTTTGAAAATTATTTAAAACGAACTATTTCTTTGTTATTTGAATAAAAACAAAAATTTATAATACGAAGATAAGTTTCACCAATGGGATTAAAACACAAAACAACAATGTAAAAATCATTTCACATAATATGTTTCATTAAATATATTGTTGCTATTCTTTAGTTACATTCACATATGTTAAACGTACGAAAAAATTCAAAGTCAAAATATTTATTATTGAACTTAAGAGTAAGATGGATTATAGATATATCGAAAAATGAGTTTTCATATCGAGAACAATTTATTGTTTAATGTAAAAATATAATGAAAGAATTAGTTGACGTTTTATAAATGAGCGATCATAAAGTAATAACTTTTTTAATAATTTTTGATCATTTGAAAGTAAAAAATAAAAAAAATTCTTTTCATTTTATTCATCTATAGATATTTCAGTAATTTCAACACTTCAGATGAATTATCTCTGCTTTAAATACAATTTAGTTTATGTCAAGATACATTAAAAGTAAATGTCAAGATGTATTAAGATAATAATAAAGAGTACAATTTACGAGTAGAACGATTACGAATACATTGTTCTTTTGTAAATTGCCATTAAAAGAAATAAAAATCGTGGAACAAATTACTTTACACTTACAAATAAGCTAATATAAATAGATTTTTGTAGAGTTATATGTATTTTTTTTTATCTAAAAACGGCTTCACCAGAGAATATTATAATCGTAATTTTTTTAATATTAATAACTGTTTATGGGTTAATCTCTGATATAATTTTTATCTAAAAGACATATACAGATTTCTAAACACATAAGCTGTATTAAAACTCGAGTTGAGTTTACTTATAATTCTGAAAAAATAAAAATAAAAAAAAATCATTTTGCAATTTTACGTTTCATAATCATTTTTAAGGATTATCATTCTGAATAGTATAACTTATAAGGTAAAATACATCTCCATAGTAAACAATAAATTTACTATCAATATCTTATAACACGCTGAAAAACATTCGAAAAGTTTTCTTATATTAGTTAATTAATATCAAAAAGTAATAGTTATACACGGTTCATGATACTTTTTTTTCAAGCAATTTGAAGAAATATTCTTTTTCCTATAATGATGAATGTGAAAATAAACTTAAAACAATTAGCGTAACTAACATTTTAATTATATCTCAAAGAAGGTAAATTATAGTTATTATTTAACTACGATTTACATTTTGTATATTGAATTAATTATAATTAGTTATGATTACTCTAGATAATAGAGAAATAGTTTCTTATTACGTGCTGATGCCAACGTATAATATCTCATTTATAAAATAGAAGGAAAAAAAATCCCTTAATTGCAAATACTAGGAAAGAGTATTCTTCATTAAAATTTAGAAATTAATGTGGTCTTTTTTTTTTTCAATTATTAACTAAAAATAAGGAGGAACATATTTTGCTTAAGCAAGTTCGTTGATAATGAATTGAATAATAATTATAAATAAAAAAGAACAGGGGAATTAGCATTTCCTCTACTTGGAATTTACAGATAAAATTCCAAATGGAAGTTTTTAATCAAGATTTGAAAAATATATGTATTCATTTAATTATTATCTGTTCACATAAATATAGAAGCTGCTATTATATAAAATAACATAATTCATAGCATTATACACGCTATAAAAAACAAAAAACAAAAAAATGCACCAAGAAGAAATTGTCCCATTCCGATAAAAATTGTTGGAAGTACAGAACATACACAGAAAACAAACGATTAAAATTTCAGAACAATTGAATTATTTACTTCAAATTTTGGCCATTGTAAAGGAGGACGTCAATGAAGCGTTGGTCCACCTCTGGCCTGGATGCAAGCTGTCACCCTGCGTGGCATAGACTGATAAAGTTCTCAGTTGGTGTCCTGCGAAATTTCGTGCCAAATTGTCTCCAATTGTTAGGCTAAATCGTCAACATTCCGGTATGGTTGCAATCGCCTTCCAAAAAATGTCCCAAATGTGCTCTATGAGAGAGGGATCAGGCGACCTAGCTGGCCAAGAAAGTTTAGGGAATACTCTCAGATAATTCATAGCAACATGTGTCATGTGCAGTCGATCATTATCTTGTTGAAAAGTACGTTCTGGGTGTAGCAAAAGGAATGGTAACACAACCGGTCTTAGAATATCGTCTACGTATCTCTGTGCTATTAGCGTGCCAGAAATGACTACCAAAGGGGTCCGGCTGTCAAAGGAGATGGCATCCCAGACCACAACACTCTGTTGTGGACCTGTGTGGTTTGCGATAGTGAGGATAAGATCCCCACGCTGGCTTTGACGTCTCCAGACACGTCTGCGGTTGTCGTCAGGACACAGTTGGAAACGATACTCGTCACTAAAGACTATACGTCCCTAGTCAACTTAGTTCCAAGTCGATCGAGCTCGACCCACTGTAATCAGACTTGATGGTGTACAAACATGAGAGATAAACGGCGTAATGGACGGCGCGAGCGTAAAGTCGTCTGTCGAGGATCATGCTGGATACAAGTGTGCAGGCCACACTGTGAATAGTAGATAACAACGACCCCGGTGCTGTAAACAGCTGCTCTGACAATCGCTCTGTCTTCCCGTTCTGTTGTGTTCCTCGGTCAACCGCTGTCGTTTTGACGCTGATATCTGCCGTTATTGATCCACTCTTGCCAGCATCTTCTAATCGTCGCATCGCTTTGACCTATATAACGAGCGGTTCTCTGATTTGACCAACCAGTCTCTTTCATCCCGATAACACTATCTCTTTCAAACTCTGACATCTGCACATAATGTGCACGAATCCTTAGGCGAGGCATTGTTGCAACCGGCGTAAGATATCCACAGTCGAAATGAAACCGAAATTTTGACCATCCGATTAAGAACCGCTCGCTCCTTATATACATTTGCTGAATGCGCTGTTCCAATGAGCTGGAGCTCCCCTCTATTCCTTCATCGGACACCAAAGTTAAATCATTTGTATGTGCAGTCCCAATGTCTTTGGATACACAATTTCATTCCAATCGGGAATCAATCATACAATACAATATCATATGTAATATCATACAATATCTCCCTATTATTCATTTCAGCGGTCATTATTACTAAACTTAACAATGACTCATCAGACAAAAAAATTCAGAATTTAATGAAGAGATGTCGGATAAGAATTAACTCAATTTATTAATCGTTAGGTTATGAATATACAGAATTTCTCTTTCTCAGTCTATTTGACCTCAACGCGTTTTCAATCCGGTATAACGTCATTAAAGATCAATCTTACCATCGTACTTGGGTCAGAGTGAGTTAACTGGTGAAGACCGGGTATTCGAGCGGTTCCTTTAGCTCTTATTCACTCCGAGAGATCCAAGACCCAAGATTGATTACAATCTATGAATGTTCACTTGCATCAACTATGGTTACGGATTATTAATTACTTCTAGCTTCACTACCAAATTATTACTAATATTCAATTCTCCGTGCAATGTATGTAATTCCTTAAGCCTGTTCTCTGCTCGTCTGATGTGAATCGAATGTGCGTAATGACATTTCATTTGGTTAGAAAAGAGATGGAAATTTAAATATAATGGTCAGAAAGAACCCCCCTCTCCAAACTTTTTTGCCACAACAACTTTGGAGCTCTGAGTGATTGGAGGAGCTGGAGCTTTGAATGATTTAAAGTACATCAGTCCCATTAATCGTCGAGTCTGAAATGGCACTAGTACTAGATCCCCTGACTCGACGGAAAGAACCCCGGCCGCGAGGCCGCGATTATGACCACTAGGCTACCGCGCCCACTTACTTGTGAAACAAAAATAATTTTTAATGATTGGAACTGTATGTATATACAATATTTATATAGAAACATTCATCATTTTTCTTTTTGATTAAATAAAAATATAATCAACAAATAACGTTTAACAAGTTTACAATTACGAGGAAAGTTCAGTGTTTCATCGTGTTTTACTCTTATTCTTTAAGTTAATATTTTGCCAGTCCTCCTTTCATAATGAGACAAAGAGCCATTCTGTCTCAACTATTTTTTTAAATAAGTATTTAGCCCAAACATTTTATATAATGCTTAGGTCAGAATAATTAATATGCCAAGTCAAAATATGGATATTTCTTGATTCAAATTATTTTTTTCTATTTATTCTACTTTAGAAATGCAAAAAAATTGAAAAATAAAATTATTATCCCTTAAAGGTGAATAATGGGCTAAGAGGAGCATGCGTGGGTCTAAGATTAGTAGATACTTATCAGTGTTTATATAAGTAGTACGGCGACTACACTTAACGAGTTCGTTAGTGTTTTACCCTCACATTCGTTCAAAATCATCATCAAAGATAGCTGGATTCGAGTGAAAGGTCAAGCAACATTTCTGTTTCCTTGACCTTGTTTGGCCTTTCATAGCATAATCTCTTGAGAAAATCCCCGCACCAGATGTTACAGTTTCGGAGATGTTGTTTCTTTTCCCGTTTGGGGTGATCAGTGAGCAAAAGCTGAATAAAATAATTCAGTCATCCAACCGAAAAAGAAAAGATTATGTCCCGGCCAATCCTTACCGAATTTCCAAAGTAAATGGATATCAGATAACTACTAAACATTCGACTGGAACGTCGTGTCTGAGAGCAATGTGTTACTTTTTCTAGCGTGTGACTAGCACCAAAAAAAAATGTCATATTTGTATTGTAATTGCAAATGAGACAAGCCCTTCGCTAATTGTATGTATAAACTTTAATATTTTAAATTAATAACAATAAATTAGTGTAAGTAGTACTATATAGGCATTTTATCATTTCATGCAACGTACGTAAACCTCTCCAGTCAAAATAGGCACAACAATTTAATCTGTTTCACCGTTAGCTAATACTATTATTTACAACATAAAAAGAAAGACCCTCCTTTAAAATACGAGCTCCATCTGGTGTCTCTCTCTTTCCTGAGATCAGGCAAAACAGTTACAACAATCTGGTTAATCCAGACTATAATATTTCTCAATGGAAAATACAACATTTTTCCATATTTCCATTTTTTTTCCATTTTTCCATTTTGACATATTTTATGAAATCACAGTTACGAGTATTTAAAACACGTATAACAGTCGGCCTCAAAACTTTTCCATAAAAATTACGAGCAATGTCAACACCAGACATTTTTCGTGGAACAGCAGGACAGTTAATGCATCTTCGATCTGTGTGAGACAGCTTTGATTTTGTATCAGACAGTCTCCTGGACCGAATCATCAATTCTTCATTTGTTCACATTTTCTACAGCAATGTTAGATCTCCGAATTTCTTTAACTATTCTGCAAACTGAACGTACCATTTTAGCGAAAGAACCATACTTTTCGCACTTCAGTTCCTTAAAGCTCTTTTCATTGAGGCATTTTAACTAATTTCCATTCCAGAGAACTTCGGAACTTTACATAAATCAGGTTAGATCCTCAGTTAAAATATTTACTTATCCATCTGTAATATTTTCCGCTCGTTAACTAACTAAAACTTTAAATCTTGTTTGTCTTTATAATTATGAAAGTCTGAAATTGTAGGAAAAATTATTTTTGGTTTCTTTTTTTTTCAGAATAATTTTTTTTTATTATTGGCCCCCCAAGGGGTTATTGTTTTAGTTGGATCACTTTTGGTCACTTTTCAATCAGATAACT
>BMAW01020459.1:3961-16001 GCA_019974015.1 Nephila pilipes
TATATATATATATATATATACACATATTCATATCGTTCTAAAATTTCTTCTGATTTTTGGGCAGTGAACGTTACATTTTTGGATCATGGTCAAGTGATGAGTTCGACACCTGATGCGGTATCTTACTCTCATCTTTCCCATCATATTTTTGCTCAAAATAGTTTAATTGTTTGCTAATAGGTGGTGCACTACACAATCACAAGACTCGTTAGAATTGAATTTTCGAACAGATATCACTCATGATGATCGTGCAAATTGTATTATTGAAAACGATTGCTTCTATTTAAAAGGATGTAAGTCATTATAAATATTTTGTTAATATATTTTAATATTATTTATAGAATGTCTAATTTGTTTGAGCTTTGTTTAGAAATATACAAATCTCTATTTTGAAATTCAGTTGTAGGCACAATTACTTCCTTTAAACACGAAATAATTAACAAACGTAAATCCACTACAGCACAGATTCACAGTTCACACAATCGCATATTAAAATCACATAATCACTATATCAGATCAGCATTGTACTTTTTAAGCAACATTAAGTGGCCGATACACGGAGTGGCTCATATTTATCTTCAAAGAGTGTCTTACAGGTTTCTACTTACTTCTAGAATCTTCTCCTTTTATTAAGAATCATCTAATTTTGTCGTGAATTTTTTAAATTTGACGATATTTCATGATCTTATTTGTTAACAATCTGTCTCCAAAATCCCCCAAACCATTTCAGTATTACTTCCTTGCATTTTTTCATCTTCTCTGTAGCACCATCTTCTCCGTTGTAAAATTCATCTACAGTGAAGAATATATTTTCGTATACCTTTATACATAATGAATAGAGAAGAAAATTAAAATTAATTTGATATTCTTGATTAATTATTTATTAAATTTCAGGGATCAGAACTGAAGAAGGAAAGACAAGACATTGTTGTATATCTTGCTATTTGTTTTAAAGTGATCCCTCGGATTTAAAACCTAATAATACACAGTGTATTTTTTATAGCTTTGTACTTATCATAGTAAAAATCCACACTATCACTGGAATTTAGGTCTTCAGCATTATCACCGCATATGTTCAAGTAAAGTCTCAAATCCGAGTTTTAATTATAGCCAAAAATATAGACGTAGAATACCGATAAAATAAGACTAGCCTCCAAAATCTTGATGAAGTTAAAAAAATGTATAAAATTATCTGGTTCCATTCTATGAAATGTTGTATTTACATTAGGAATTCTCTAAAATATCCAAAAATCAATAATTTTTCGTATTACAAATGCTGAACTGTTACTACCCGCCTCCGAATCCAAAAATTGTAATCGAAAACTTTGCTTATTTTACTAAAAGTAAAACTGATTCCTAGTCAAGAATAAACACTTGCAAATTGGAATCGATTAAAAGTCAGCTCTCAGATAATCACTGAAAACTTCCTGTGGTACTTTCATGTACATTACAATCTCATTAATCTTCTGTCTCCTCCAAACTTACTATTTGATTTCTCCAACTGTTCTATCCGATTGTTTTCTTCCTATATTACTACACATATACAATCCCCAGCACGCAGACACACACACACAGATATATATATAAAATGCTAAATTTCATAAGTTATAGTTTAGGTATAAAGCATGATTCTCAAATACAACAGCGTCATAAAGTGAACCAAAAGTTAGTCGAATAAGCAAAATACATGAGAACTTTATATATGGTATGTTTAACCCTTTTCTTAAGCAAATATTCTTAACAATACACAGAATTAATCTTCAACCCAAAATAACTAGTTCAGAAGACTCAATAGAGTGACAGAATTCGAGGTCAATGGAGAGTCTATTTTTAGGGTTCATTAAGAAAGGATACGTGTTTGCGGAACGTCCATCACGACCAGCAATCGATTGTTCGAAACGTGATCTGAAATAAAACACAAAAGTGTCCCAATCGGATCCTATTCCGTCTTTCTACCTGCCTGATTTATAGGAAAAGTAGTTTCAGTTTTAGAGAATCAAAGTAGAAACATATGAAAAATTGTCATAAGAGATAGACATTAATTTATTCATTTCAAAGAATTAAAGCCTATGGTTTTGATTTGTTGCAACATTCAGTGTGTGTGTTTACTTTATTTTCAGAGTAAACATATGAATTACTCTCTCGTTTCAAACAGCAATTCAAATTGTTTTTAAAAGTGTGTACACCATTAAATATTTAATTTATTGATAGAAAATGAGCTTATAACTTTTTTAAAATTAAATGTCTCGGAAATAAATGTGTGTTATTTTTGTATAAAAGATATTTACCTCAATTATATACATGTTGCCACGTAGTCAAGTGATCATGTTCATCAGAGTTCGGTGTGTGATATTCAAGCTGAGTAATTGTTGTGAGTCATCTTTTCTCAGTGAACTTTTATATATAAAATAATGAACTGCTTGAGCAAGTTGTAGTAGTGTGGTCGTTAGGAGAAGAAATATAATTTTATATATCATATTCATCATTTGACCAAATACAAAATGAATAGATAACATACGAAGAGAACTGAATACAGTTCCAGTACGACTTTAACACTAATTATATTTAGTTGCATCATATAAGTTTAAATAGATTGTTACATAAAACAAGTATTAATAAAAGTAATGTGTGGAACGTTGGGCTACTCGCGAATTTTTCTTCACTAACCTCGAGGCTTTTACGCTTTAAATTGCATAAAATTAGAACACTTCTTCTTTATAAAATTAACACTTATTCTAAATGAGACGTGATTTAGTAAATTAGAAGAAAACGGAAGTTAAGTGATTTAGTTATAAGTATATACAAATTATATGTAATTATTGGAATATGAAGGGAGATGGAGGATAACGACTTCTGTAACAGAATTGTTATTGAGAATGAATTTTTTTATTAGTTTTGCAGATTGAAAAGAGTTCCACTAAATTACTAATTTATGTAATTACAATTGAGGACAGCTGTAGAATTAAGAACGAGTGAACTGGTCAGATGAACTTCTTATTTAAATCATAAATTAGGATTATAAGTTATTTTGAGATTCCTGTGAAAGAGCGACTTTAGATTTTCTACAATGATAATAAATAAGGAATACTGTTTAGTTTTTGCGTATTTTCCATTGGGGTTTAGTAATTTTCGATGAATGTATTAGATTAGGATATGGCACAAGTGCTGGATAATAAAGGGTAGATATCACAAGTGCTGCACAATATGATACTAAGATACATTTTAGAACTATTTTGTAAGCAAAAGTTTTTGTGATAAGAAGCACCAAAATTGAATAGGTGGTGAAACAATGCTCCTTTTATTTCAGTAGCTGTATCAGCTGCTTGTGAAACGGAATTTTTGCCCCTAACATTTTCTGCTGAACATTTTGCAAATAAAATGTATAGCACGTACAGCACTTCACAGTTGTCACCAAGGTCTTGGGATTTAGTACAAAAGACACGGCAAGCACGTAGCCCTTACCTCTCGGGATGTATTCCGATCATAACATTGTTCCGCTCGGTATATTCTATACGTTAAAGAGCACACGTTTCTTCTATACATAGAAAGTTGAACGATGGACATACATTACTGTGTAAGTCAGGTTTTTGTTAGATGAGAGAAAGGAATGCAAAAGCAAAGCAGGAATAAAATAGTGGCTATTTAAAAAAAAAAATTCCATATAAATACAAATTAATTTAATTAATAAATACATAGTATCAAGTAATATTTTATTTGCATGATTTGTGATTGTCTTCGTTCATTATTCAATTCAACAGCCATCTTGAAGTATAATTAAATAACCATATGCTCAAAAAAACCAACTGAAGACACAAAATAACTGAACAAAATACTTTATTATCCATAAAAGAATATGCAATATCGCTCTCTTTTGAAACCCTCTTAACTCAGTTAATCCTAATTCATGTTTAAGTAATAAAGTCTTAGCTTACCAAATCACTCAATACGATTCAAACACTTCTCCATTACATCAGATTCGACTGTTGTTATTCTAATCAAGAGTTACTTCGAACTACTTTCTATGTAAACGATTGACATACACAATTCTTTTCAATCTGTAACATTTATCCGCTTATCGATATCCTCTAACTTCTCTTTTTAGGCTTTAAAGTCTCTTTCACCTACGTATCACTACCTCAGACTGAATTCATCTAATTTATCTCATCACGTTTAATTTGTGGGATAAGATGTTTTAATTTTATGAAAATCAAATTACCAAAACGTTCCCAAAATTAATGAAGAGAAATTCAGGAATACCTCAACGTCCCAATTTTTATCATATGTCTTCTTCAAATGTCTTATTGATAAAATGTTATTTCTAGATATTTAGAAACCCGGTCACTGAAATCACAAGCCGATTAATAATAACATGTATTCAAATATAAGGATTTAATATGATACTTGTGCAAAATTCCGTCTTTAATTTTCACCGACCCGAAATATGTTGAAAAACGATGCAACTTTCTGTTAATAATCCTATTGTTCTTTCACTTAATATTTTTAAAAAAGGAAATTATAAAAATTTAGGATCAGTATACGGTAGAATAGGATGTAGTGGCGTATCTTCAAAGATAAATAATATTGGCGTAAAAAATGCGTGATGACGGAAACCATATGAGGTTTCATTTAAAAATCTATGGAAATGATTTTGTAACGTTAAGTATTGCTTCAAGAGAGAATTGTTTGAAACATTTGACGGTTGGGCGAATCCGTAGTTTTTGCTCTCCTTCGACGTGCAGCGTTCCGATCACAGAAAGCGACAGCCTTTTCCTCCCCAGCGGCTTCTGAAAATGTCACCCTTTGCTGACGGTGATACGGATAGCTCACTCGCTTTTAAAAGATAGTTTTCAAAGAATTAATATAATAATTACACCGATTGTGACACTTACCATTAATCAATTCAGTAAATGATAAATATTACATATTTTATTCTCTAAAATATTGAATTTTTAAACAATTATTTGCGGCACATTTATATGACATTAATTGTACTCGAACATTTAAACGATTAAGTAAATGTTAAGTATCACTAATATTAGTTTATAAAACATTAAATTAAAATATTTAAATAAATAATTTAGATAGTTTAATAATACGCAATTAATACGCAATTTTAAGCTTTATAAAACATTTAATTGTTATATTTAACAACATTTCTTTATGTGTGCGATACTCTTCAAACGTGGAATAGCACAAAATGGAGCACTGCAGTCTTTGCAATAAATTCGCCATTTTTCAATAACAAACTACCACCAAATTACACACACAAAAAAAATAACTAGGTAAACAACTGGATCGGTAAAACATTTTCTTATTATGTAAAAAAACTTTACTTTACCTGTATGGCCATCTATACGCTAACAAATTAATTAAATTTTTGCCAGTAAATATCGTTCGTAACTTGAATAACGCAGGATAACATACGCGGACGAAATTGGGAAAAAATTTTGTTGCTCGAGTAGGGTTTGGCTGCAACAATTTGGGTCGAAAAACTTCGGACAAGTTGAACTCGTCAGTGTCCATTATGGCACGCTAATCCATTGACGAACTGGGCTCGTTCATAACCATTGAAGGATTAACGTCGCACCGAGAAGTAACACGAGGGATATTGACGACTGACTTCGTCATTATCACTACTCAAAAAAGACCTCCCCATATGTCCTCTAAGTCACATGATCGATCAAGTGACGTAGATCATACCTGAGCTGGCACCTATCTTTCCAAACAAGCCAAAGGGAGGACTTAAGACCTCGACCAGATTTAACGTGCATTATCTCCGCCACATGGTGTGTTGAAAATATTGAAAAATGATCTGATATTTCTCTCAGTATCTTGAAAAGCTTTTAAAATTGAAGTATTAGATCCTAACACTTAAAAGTTAAACACTATTATAACTTTGTTGATCCGAAGACTGATGCACGTACAGGAAAAAGTGAAAAACTGCGATCTTCAGCCATTGGGCGTAACTAAAATCATTGGGGAACTATACGTCACCACTTTGATTCACATATTCATGAATTTAAATGATGTCGGATTAGATTCATACAAAGATAAATTCATGTGACACCTGCACAATGAAGAAGACTCATTTACTGCAACCTTTAATAGGATTAGTGATTTTTGGTTTCCGAAACGATTGGTGCGATTCCGAAATGGAAATTCACTGGTCGACGGAACATTGTACCAATTTTCATCTTCAACTTGATTTTGCACATGTACCGTAATACCATTAATATAGATAAGTAGAGAAAGAATTAAGTAAATATTACAATAGCTCAGAAGCTAATGCGTTTAATTCTGAATTTTAATCTTTTCTTATTTTTGTAAATTTTATATACAATAGAATAAATAATATTATTCTTAGTTATTAATGGATTTACTCAATACTTTGCCTTTTCTGGGTCAGTTAGCACTTTTTTGATAGCTACTGAAATTTTTTTACAATAGTTTCAGAAGTCATTGTGGATGGGTCCACTTTTTATCAATACTTTTTTACATAAACTTTGAAATAAAAATGAATTTTTCCTCTATTTTTCTTATATTTTTAGATACATTTGAAAAAATCATAATGATTGTAACTATAATTCTATTTAAAATTATTCGAGATACAGACTTGGAAAATAATACTAGTGTTTAGCGAGTTAGATGTAGTGGCTTTTTCTGTTAAGTTGAAATATCTGAACTTTGGTTGGGGTTATAATGCAAAACAAAAATTACATTAAAATGTTTGTGAAAATTATTATATTACCAAAAGGATTAACTAATTTTTCTTTGATTAATATAAAAACTTTAACTTCTTAAAGTCATAAAAATGGATTTAAAGTAAATAAACAAAAATATAATTTTGACAAGGATTATACCTTACACGCAATTGTGTGTGTGGAATTAAAAAAAACAACAAAATTATGTAAGTTGGTAATGTTAAGAAGTATAAATCAGCCATTACTGTATTCTAATTGCAGAACAATTTCGAAATGAAATGGCGTGATGAATTTATAATAGTCTCCAATAAACTCAACTTTTACAGCATATTAAGGACATCTTATGGAGATTAACCCTTAAATTTAGGTAAATCGAAAGATATTTGTCATGATATATAAACATAGCATATATAACAACAAATGTAATTATATCATTTTCAAATAAATATCTAATTCTTTTCATCTTCCAGTAGGTATAGGTTTAAAGGTTTCAAAGCTGCTGCGGTTGTCCCAATAAATACATACATTTTTATTTACACATCCTGTATATATCTTGTTTGCTACAAAGCTTATCCTTGAAAAAAGAATTTATTTTATTTTCTGATGATATTTACAAACCAAAAATTTTAAAATTGAGGCATTAAGAAACACCCTTTTCCTCAATTTTTGTTTTCTAAACTTAATGGCATTAACTACTGAGCCACTCATTTGTCAAAATGGAAAACTGCTCATATTGTTTCGTAGATACCTTAAGGAACTTTTTGTAATTTACAAATGCTTTTGGGTACTATAAGTATAAATATGAAATATTTCTTTCTCGTAAAGAAAATGGATCTTAATTATGAATCTTATCTCATGTTTCTTGCGTCGATTTCTTATTTCAATTTTGCCTCTTTTAAAAATATTTAGTAAGTCATATAATTTGTGATTGAAACTCCGGTTAAACAACATATTTTTATATTAAAAGTAATCTAAAACGTGTTTGGAACGAAGCAATCACCGTTATTGTGGTTTTTTTTCCTTCTTTAAATATAAATGTGGCACGAACCATCGATGGATTGAATTCGCTGTCCTTCTTCAAAAATTTCTACTTGAGAAGAGCCGTTTTCTTTACAAATTCTATAACTTTATACACCGAAGTTCTCAAATGAATTCCTAGAATCTTGAAACAGATCTTTTTAAGCAGTGTCGTCTCTCGAAGACAAAAAATAATCTATGAAAAATAAAAAAAGATAAAAATTTAAATTTAGAATAGGACGTAAGTTTATTAAGTTTATTATTGTAAAAATAAAAAAGGCATATTTATGATAACATTTAATATATAGTACGAAATAAAAATTGTGTATGTATAGAAGATAGCATGCTATCAATTAGCTGCCTTCTTAGAAATTGTTCCAAGAAATTTCTGTTGGTTACATATGAGTTTCGCCTATCTGATACATGTCCGTTGCAGATATACCTCATAATTGTGAGACACAATTGACAAGGATGATATTTCATCTGCTATACCTCTTTTTCATGTGACTGATAACTCCTTTTTACTCTATTCATGACGTGACATAACAAATGCTTTGCCGTGAAAACTAACATAAGTAGCGCATTCTTTTATGTACTTATAGATAGTACAGAATATATAACAAGATATTGATTTGTGCTAGAATTAAAAAACATCCCAAAAAGTTTTCAGAAAACAAAATCCTTTCTTTCATTTATATATATATATAAATTTAATAGCATTTGTTTAAAATTATTTATATGTATTAATATTGTTAAAATACGGGGTGTGGTTATTAAGTAACGTGACTGAAGATGAAAACTTTTTATCTTTTTGTCATACGTATCTACTTATTATCGCTTTTAATATATAACCCTCCTCGATCCTTACAATGTTCCATACAAATCTTCCACTGTTTGAAGTCTTTTTCTCTCATCTCTTTCAGAGTATTTTTCCTTTTAGTGCACATTTTCCTTAGGAAACAGATAGAAGTCGCGCAGCTCAAGATCCGGTGAATGAGGAGGATAGTCTTACACTGGGATAGTGGACTCTGCTAGAAACCACTTGACAGACAATATGGAATGAGCCAATTCATTACCTTGGGAGAAAAATTTGCCATACGATTTCTTTATCAATTCCTACCGTCTCAGCGATCGCACAAATACTTAACCGTTTGTCAGATCGAGCCTGATTACATATTTTTTCGATATTGCTATCCATTCGATTTTTTCAATATTGCTACCAGGCAGTGAATCATCTTCAGTGGCCATCTTTTCTCGGTCATCTTGGAAACGCTTAAACCACTCAAAATCAAGTACGTGTGCTAAGCCTTCATTGTAATACATTACTAATAATAAATTGTAAGTTTCAGTGAGGGTTTTTCCAAGTTCATGTGATTTTTCACAACAATTCGTTGCTCACTTATCATTTTTCCGGCAAAATAATAATAATAAAAAAAAAAAAACTCAAACTTAACGAAATCTACTGGTATACGGATTTATTTACAGAAACGAGAGAAACTGCTTTCGAAAGAGAAGACTTCACGCTAAGCAGCTGTTGATCGCAAGCATTTGGTATACTCTGTATTTATTCCGTAGCTTTGTCAGTCTCGTTATTTCATAGCCTCATTATGTACATTAATGATTTTTTTAAAAAGTAAATGAACTGCATAAACTGATAGACTGGGAACACACGATTACATCTCTCAAAAAAGACCATATGAACTGATTTTGAGCAAATAACTTTAATAATGTCACATTTAGAAGCAACATGGGGAATATTGGCAACAGCCTTAAAAAGTTCGGCTTCGTTCAAGCGACGATGACGGCTCTTCAGAGGGTACCTCTCTCCAAACTTACCACAATGCTAATGTGAGGACTTGGAGCCTCTACAGATTTAATGTGCATCTGTCCACCACATCGCGGAACATTTGTAGTATCAGAAATCGAAATTATCTCATTAATTGAGTTAACTCTGTTATCTCATATGACAGAACTGTAATTAAACCAAGTAAAGGAATTCCTGAACCAATTAGAATACTGCTGGCCGAAACGCTTGTGACTATGACCTCTCATTTTTTGTTTGTTACAATTAAGACTATATAATATATTCTTGATTTTATTACAGATTTTGAACCATTATTACATCAAATAGTATGACAAATGAGAAGGCAACTAAAAAATGCTTGCCGAAATTTTTGTCTCTTCATAGTGATCCATTAGTGTTTTTCTTCTTCGTACTAATTATGAGTTTACCATAAGTATTTCTAAATATTTATTCTGCTTTCAGAAGTTTGATAAGCAACGTTATGAGTAATCATTTGTTATTCATCCCCATGAAAAATTTCATAGTAATATAATCCAGAAATATCTATGTGTAATAATATGTATATGAGAAACTTATGATTAATATATAAGATATAAATGAAATAGAAATATAGATTCCATTAATAGAATATTTTATTTTCTGCTCAGTTTATAAATGGATAATGATTTTCATAAGGATACCGAGAACAAAAAATATTTATGGACAATGCTTTATGAAAATCTTATTTCGCTACTAAAGGTTCTCTTTTCTTTGCAACACATTAATTATTTATTTTAATTTAATTTATTAATCCCCTCTGTTGGTTAAAGTAGTTCAAAACTCTTCAGACAAAAATAGGTGCCTCGCTACTGTCTTAAGATTCTGAACAACTTTATTAATTTTCTGTCATTCCCTATTTCCTGATTACATAAAATTTTCAGGAATACATAAATCTATATGCAAATAAAATACTTAGATTTTATATGTAGGTTTTATATAAATCCAATAAAAAAATTAGAAGGAATTTATTATGACGCATTTTGAATAACTATCTTCATTACTGGTGAAAGCAAGCGTCAGACATATACATGTTTTATTTCATTCCTATAAAAATTTAGAAGAAATTTCTACTGACACAATTTTGAAAATCAAGCTTTTAACCAATGAAAATGGGCATCCACGAGAAGCCTTTTACGATGAAATTTTGAAAGTGGTCTGTCATGATATTTTGTGGTTGTCTACATCAATAGACTCTTTGATAGCTAATAAAATAATTCAAAAAAGAAGATACAAAAAAAAATGTTACAGAATTAGCATTTTCATTCACTATTTATTCTTGGAACCAAATTAACATAATTTTCAAACATTGATTATTGTGAGCCTTCATTTCCCCTATGCTTAAAACTGATAGTTATTTAGATCTCAAAATAAGTAATGATGTTAATTCATATTTGATAGACAACATTTTCTACTTATAAGGTACGAAAAAAAGATAAATGTACTTCGTTAATACATTATTAATCTATAGAACTTATAATAATATTATATACACTATTAATTTGTTAAATTCCTTTATTTAAGCATATATACCTTATTATGTAGGCATTTAAATTTTTTTAGTTAAAATTTTGTTGCATCTAAAAAAAATGTCTTTTATTATGAAAGAACTAAAATCTCTCTCAGAAAGGTTTCCCATGTATGAGGTATTTAAATACAAAGAGAAAAAAATCAATCCTATATACATGAAATATTCTGTCAAAAAAAATGGAGTTATTTTATACATTAATAAAGAAGCTAAAGCATATTTAATACATAAAATTGTAAATATCTATGTACCATAAATCGGTGTATCTTGCTACAAGGAAACATCATCCTAAATCCCCACAGCAATATTTTAAACTTGCATTTTAAACAAATAATAAATTGCACCATTAAAAGTAATAAAATTAAGTTTTCCAAAGTTTCTAATTCCCATCAAATAGCTTATACATTCAACATAAAAGCTAAACCACATCCCAAATTACTTCCATATCATTTACAAATATTTCCAAGGGCATCGCTTGCATTTATATTTTTACTTAAAATAATTCTTTTTTTACTGCTATAAAATGTGTTTCATGTTTCATTCCGTATATTACATTCCAAAATTAAAATTTTGGGTTTGTCATTTAAAAGATGGAGAAGGATTTATTAAATTTTCCCAAGCTCTTAAAAATTTCGACATTGTAAATGGATACATATCTATAACAACAAGAGAACTTAAAAATAAATATTGATAAAAATATTCTAATCTGAAAATTTGTTTCGAGTCTAGGTTTTATTTCCTAATATTAGATACTTCATAACAGTCATTACGCTCGTTTTATGTAATATGTAATGCATGAGAATAAAAGTATTAAAATTTTAACAAAGGTTACTTTCTAAGTTGCAGTATTAAAAATTATAATTCGTAGTATTATGATAAAATATGCTGTGATATTTTAGGAAATGCTTTATGGATTTGCTTCGTTGAAATATATGAATTTAATATCCATGCAAT
>BMAW01020462.1:7429-40310 GCA_019974015.1 Nephila pilipes
ATTTATCTTAAAATCAATATTTAGAGAAGTTCTTAAATTTGAAAAAAAGAGATGAATCACAAATGATATAATTTTGAAACATATTATTTTACTATATATAAAACAAACTAGCATTATTTTCATAAGTTATGCTGTTTTCAATTTATTGCCTACTAATTTTAAAAATACTGAACTTGTATTAGTTCTTAAAATTTATTTGAATTTATATTTTCATAAAATTCTTTATTATTCTTTTTATAGGCACAAAAGAATTTTTTTTTAAATTCCAAGGCAAGAAAATTTCTCTTAAAATTAGAGATTTTTAATACATAATTTTTGAAATCATTTAAAATAAATCTTAAATAAACTCAACAAGTTTATTTTTGAAACAATACAAATAGAAGCTTAACATTAATAGAATAATAAATTAAAAGAATTTACATTTCGAAAGAAAATAATTATTCAAAGGTTTTAATCTCGAAACGTAATCTGAACATTTTCGGTATTTTAATCAGGTTTACCTGTTATTATTAACAAATAGAAGTATTGCATTTTGTTTCCAAAATACATTTCCTCTCAAAATTTATTTTGTTGTATTTAATTCTTCACAATTTTACTATCTTTTCTTATACATGCTTTGACAAAACATGCAAGGAAATAAACTAGTTTTATGTTTCAAATCGTTATTGATCTACAATTATTACTCTCTGTGATATAACTTAACTTTGATCCAATTCGAAAAAAGTAATATTTGATAAACATGTTGTGTGGAAACTTGTTAATATGCATGTCTATAATTCATGGAATATCTATGTCTGTATTTTCTCTCCCTATGGAATAAATACTCCTCACACATAAAATATTGTCATCTCTGATTATAAATATTTCCTCGGTTCACAAAGGAAAAGTAGTAAATAAAAGACTTTCGTCCTTTGAATACAGTACAGTTTGGATATTTTTCAATTTGATATACGAAAAGAAAAATAGTAAAAGGAAGAGCATTAGTCATAACATTACGACATTCCGTTAAGATTCAGTAAGTGTAATCATGTAAGTAAGATTACCAACAAACCAAAGGGAAAAAATCTAAACTTACTTTTTCTTGCTATTCATTAATAGAAATTCCTTCAATATAATACTTTTGTTAAATTTATTTTGCTTTGAATGAGGAAATTATTTGTTTCCCTTACATAAAAAACAAAAATTGTTGACATAATACTCATCAAACGTATTTTCCAAACCGAATTTCCAAATGAAATAAAAACTGAATAATGCGTATTCTCATGATTATTAAATACATACAGCAATGTTCTTTAATACCAAGTAAAATTACTAAATTAGGGAAAAAATAAATTCTAAAAGTTTTATGCATTAGTGAAGACTTATTATTTCTCCAAGCCGGTGTTTATATCTTAAGATTTATTTTGATTATCATTACAAGCAAATTATTACAAAACTTCATTTAATCTACCGAAAGATGGTATTTCTTAAGAATACTAGTACAAATTGCTGTTTAAATCAAAATATCATTAAGATTGAACTATTTTACGTAAAACAAAATTCCAGAAATTAATATGTCTTATTTCTTACTTTTAATATATCCATTAACTAAAAAAACTATTATCTCTCTTAACATAAATATGTTTTTCTGTTAAGTATTTGATACCTCTATATTTATGTAAAATTATTCAATGTTCAAAACAAAATTTTTAAGAATTTATTAGACACCCAAGGGGCCATTTTTTTAGTTGGATCAATTTGGGTGTATGAGATCCCATTTCAATTTTTTATCACTGATTTTATATTAATGACATTTAGTTTCAATATATTCAATTTAATAGTTTGTCGTTTTCTTTCACTTTAATTACATATAGCCGTTATAATATTCCATTTAATAATTTATCATTTGCTTCAATTTTTAATTCCATTCAACTTAAATGTATTCAAATTAATAATTAATTGTTTCTTTTAATCTTAATATCGGAATAGTTTACTCTTGTTCATTTCTCAATATTTCATCGTATACTCTAATTTTTATATTTAATTAAATAATTTAATAATAATTATAAGAAAACGCAAATTGGGTGGCTAAATCTGTTCTTTGTAGAATTTTGCAAAGATTTTTTTTTTTTTTTTTTCAATTTTTTAAAACTATTTTAGTTAAATGATCTTAAACATTTGAATTAGTTATTACAAAGTCAAACATTTTAATGACAATCAGTGCATCAAAAAATAGAACAATACAGAAAATAATGTTTTATAAATAACAGTTTATGAAACTAAATTTAAAACTTTCTTTTTTTATTGAGTTCGACATTTCTCGTAAAAACAAAACCGAATATTTTGATAAATAATTCAGAACCTTGAAGAGCAGGAGTATCACTATGCTACGGCTAAGTACCTTTCTACGCTTTTATAAAATGATAATTTCAAGGAATTATGTATCTGAAATGAAACATTTTACATCAAATTTCTTTTTTATGAGGTTGAAAAGAATACTTTTTGAAATGCTCAAATTATCTATTCTACCCTCACGTTACGACAGGAATTATAAATGGTACAAGAAAAGGAATTAGTAAATTCTTATCAAGTTCTCAACTAAATACCTCAATAGGCAGTTCAAAATAAAATTTCTGCATTTCAAACAATGATTCATTCTCAAAAATTCAATTTACTTTTATATATTGTTAACTAAGTGTGACATTCAAACAATAAGCCAGGTCAATGGAAAAATACATTCTAGTTACGTGTGTATTTCATTAATCAAATAATAGTTCTCCTACAAACAATAACATATATATATATATATATATATATATATATATATATATATATATATATTAATGCAAAACTTAATGATTATTTTTTTTGATAAACCATTCAATTCAACAATTGTATTTCAAATGAAATAAATAAACCATATACACACGAAAAATTTCTTTCTTCATATGATAAATTAATGATATAAATAAACAGAGCATGCATAGTTCCAGCATGCTTTCGCTTTCGAATCAAACCTTCATCAGATAATGAAATATTGAATAGTATGAAAGTAGGTACAGCAAAATGACAACCAGGCAAGTCTTCAAAATCTCAAGAGAAAGAAATTATTGAGCAAGGCGATACAGTAGTGAATTGAAATTCAGGATAATTGGGCATCATATGGCCGTGACTACGCAGTTTATTTACGTCACTCTGGAAGAAACACGAAAGCTATTGACGACGGGCTTCGTCATTTTCAACCTCAGTCAAGTAACAACGATGTTACATGAGCTGATGCCTCACACTCCAAACTTCCCCACCAAGCAAACGGGATGATCTTACGCCTCGACAGATTTAAAATGCATTTCGGTTACTATACAGGTCTTTAGATGGCATCAAGACTTAAATCCATTACTCCACGAAAGCATCCGGTTGTGAGTTCGCGATCTTGACCGCTTGGCGACCACGACCACATCAAAGGGCTGAAATTTATTCAACGTCACAAAAATTCATCCACCGAAGAATTTCAAAAACATGACACGATGATGAAATTCAATTCTGTTACATAATATTTTATGTGTTTGATGTTCTGGAAAAAAAATGTAGTCTTAATTTTTTTTCTTTCAACACTAAATTTTCCTCAAAACTAAATTTTAGATTAATTTTTTTAAAAAAAATAAATTTCAGAGAACATTTTTATGTTAAAAGTAATCATGTTTTTCACAATCAACAAATGGGATTATTCAAGTTTTATCTTTTTCAATAATATAACCTTAAAATGAAAAGAAAAATTAATGATACTATGTTCATTTACTCAGTGAGCCATGAAAACGATTTAATAGTTTCCGAATTCAACTCTTATAAGAAAATAAAACTACTTGCTTGTTTTAAACTTTAGAGAAACATACTGTACATAAGCATAAGAAATTACTTGATTGCGTTAAGAAGATCTCCAAAAGCATCCAAGTATAAACTACTTCACTGTCTAAAAATAAAATACTTATGAAATGTTTTAAATAAAAACGCGACTTTATTATGCATTGAAACATATGCATTAGCTTTTTGAAATTTTTCAAGTCTTTAGAAGTGATATTTAAAGTAAGTCGTAAAAATATTATGATTTCGTGAATTATTTTAAAAGAATTGAAGAATGAATAAAATTGAATAAATGATTACACTAAAACATTATTTTATAGGGTGTTCGTTTAAAAAAGCCGCATAGAAAAACACATAAATATGCATAATACGACAAATATCTTCGATATTTCAAATCGTTATTCCATTTATAAATGTTTTAAGGGTAACGTTTTTTTTGGAACATTTTTGAAAATGATAGTGTGAATTTTCATTATTTTAATGAATAAATAAGTAGAAATGAAATGTATCTTTTAAATTTAGATTTATGCGCTCAAACTTCATAAACTATTTCTCTTTGGAATAAAAGAAGCAAATTTTTCACTCAAGTTTATTACTTAAACAGTTAAAATCTTATTTTTATAAAATGAAATTGGGATAATATAAGTAGAAAAATATACTCCAGTGAACAGCGAACTAAATGTATGACAATCATGTACAATTGTAAATGTATTGATAAATAGCAAATGTTCACAAAATGGTAACAAAAATTTATTAAATGTTATCACAATTTTCGTTAGCGGAAAGAAAGTTTAACGAAGGACAAATTAGTAAAATATATTTATTTCACAATTATTTACGATTTCTTAAAATTGTTCCTTTGTTTAGATTTATTGTATTTCTTATTGTACGCACTAATAATTTTGAAACAAATCATTTTTAAGGCGACACGGCACCATCAATAAAATCATCAAAACATCGAATTTTTTATCAACTGATTTAAACTTTTTACATCATTTTAATATGCCAGTGAGATTTTATATGTGTGTGTGTGTCTATGACAGTATCTCAAAAGTTTGTTTCGGACATTGTATAGAATATGAAGAAAAAGTAAAAACAACTGCTTCAGCATTTTTAGAAGTTGTCTAATCATGGTACAAGATAGCTTTCAGAAGAACGTTAATGATTTATTTTACTTTACTTGAATTTAATTTAGAGTGAAGTGATATGAAATCATATAACATGTGCTCTTCGTATAGTTCGTCTTATCATCACGCTGACCGCGATAGCTTAATGGATAAGGCAGCGGACTCGTGGTCGACGGGTTTCGTCGAGTCATCGGTGTGAGCCTGGTGGCACTTAAGACTCACCATGTAGTCGGTGCTCATGCACGTTAAATCTGTCGAGTCCCAAAGTCCGCCCGTAGGCGTGGTGTGGATGTTTGGAGAGGGGGTTGACAGCTCAAGTGTCGTCCTCGTCACTTGAGCGTGGTTCAAAATTACGAATCCCGTCGCGAATAGCCTAGTGCGACGTTAATTAAGCCAAACAAACAAATCGTATCGCTTTCAGTGTTTTTTTTTTCTTACTGCTATTATCAATTTCAGAGTATTTCAGAATCAGATTTTCTTTGACTTCTTTTCAAATTATTATTGATGTTTCTTTACACCACAAATTATTATTATCATTTATTATTATTTAATAATGCGGACTCCTAAAAGAAAATGTGTTCTTACAAAAATTAAGTCAGGGAAATTATTGATTTTGGAATGAATAAATTGAACTATTAATTAGAATTATATCAACAATAAGGGACAGTAAAAATTTTATATAATTTGTACAGAAAAAAACAAATTAGCTCGCAAATGGAGAGAAAACACATTAGCCGAAAAGGAAAGGTGTTATGTATAGGTCTGGGTACTACTAAATTTTTAAATTTGAAATCTACTGAAACATTAATAAAAATGAAATCAAAACTTTTGAACATCATGAGTAATTTATGTAACGATTGTTATATATTTTTCATTTACTATTTGTTTCTATTTTATGTATATTTTTTACTTAACTTGAGTTTTTTTTTAAAAAAAAAGAGTATTTTTTATATAACATGTATGCATGTTTACGATTTATATTGAGAAAAATTATTATTTATGTTTTTGTTTGAATTAGTAAAATGTTTGTTAATAAATAATGATTGTTATATACGTAGTAGGACCAGAGATAAATTTATCATCAGAAACATGAAATTACATTTTTAAAAAAATTGGAAATAATGAAACTCTAAATTTTCAAAATATCTTAATTTTTTGAGTCTGTATTCTTACATGATGATTCTTACTTGATTATTCTAGAATGAGGCATATTGATTTAATCTTGGAATAATTTAAGCATATATATACTTGAGTATAATTACGCTACAAAGGATTTTCACAGAGTAAAAAAATTATATATTAGTGTTTTTTCTTCATTATTCTTTGATGATTTTTTAAAATAGTAAGATGTTTTTGAACAATGAGGTGGAGCTTGAAATGTTTTTTGGCTATTTGAATTATATGATTCTTAAAATTGTGTATAAAGTCTACGGTTTGTAATCAATTTAAAAAAAATAATGCTGAAATTTGTAAATTTATAACGTTTTTTCTGAAAAACCAATTATATAAATTTGTTGTAACTTAAGAGTTAATAGTTAGAAAAGTTCCTTGAACCGTTATATGTAAGGCATTATAATAGTCTTGCAGAAAAAAGGCTAATAATAATAAATACAAAATAAAAATCTTAGCAATTTGAAAATATTTACTTTTAAAAAATATAATTTTAAAACAAATCACTATTCAGTTTAAAGATATTTTATATAGAAATATTTTAATTCAAATGACATAAAATACAACAATAATTTTTGTAGTGGTATACTACAAAATATGAATTTGGTATCATATCACCTTAATCAGAAGATATAGTTTTAAATAAGTTAGTTAATAAATACTTTTAATAAAAAATATCCTCAGTAAACCGAGCTAAGTTATTCAACAAAACAAACCGAGGAAAACATTTTCCATTGTACCTAATAAATAGATAAATGTTACATTTTTCCTCTTATATTCTTATCTGACATTCAAATCTATTTGGTTAAGTAAGAAAATACGCTTTGAAAATGTTTTAATCACCCATAATAAAAATATTACAATATATTTGTTTTTTCCCCCTAATTCTTAAAATAAAGCAAATGAAAAAGAATACATTTTATTCTGTGGCGCATATGTAGAGAGAATGACAATTGTCATATACCACCTTTTATTTGTTTCAACAAAACTGAAGAATCTTCTTAGCATCCGCCCTTTATGAAACGCAACAAACTTTTTTTACAAATATACAAGCAGTTATGCAGCCAAAGGTAGCAATATTGAATTATTATTTAATATTATATATATATATATATATAAATGCTGATTATATTTAAATAAAATTAAGCGGCATCATGTAAATATAAATATTTATATATTTATAACAGACTCAAAAAAGGGGGTACAAAGTAAAGGGTCAAAAAAACAATATTTTACAGTTTGAGCTTGGCACTTTATTTGCTTTTATAATAATATGTTTTATACAATAGTACAACTGTCAGTCTAAAATCGTAATTACCAGGGACTATTCAGTAATACTTAATTTTCCTTTGATTTTTAATTCAAAATGAATTAGTGAAAAAACATTTTAGCCCATTTGATATACATAAAATGTTTTATTTATCTTATATTTATCTGAAAAGTTTCAGTTACAAACTTATTCCTTAGTTTTAAGTCCTAAGAATAAGGTGGAAATTTAGTTATTTTCAGTAAAAACACTTCCATTTAACATACATTAAACAGCAAGAAATGAATTAATCAAGAAAATTTTAGCTTTCTTTGACAGTTCATGCTTCGTTATTTTTGATTGATCATTCTCAAAAATTCATATTCATTGCTCGGAATTTATTTTTCTTAACAGATGATTTAATAAATGAACATAACAAATACCAGATATGTAAAAAATTCAAACAAAAATAAAAAACACGTATTTCTTAATAAGCAAAAATCTGAAGATTTACAAGATTGAATTCATTTCAAAGATTTGATTACAGATTGAACAAAACACCCAAAAGTATAAAAACAATGTCTTAGGACTTTATTTATAAAACATAATATACAAAAAAATGCATATGTTTGTAAATACTAGTAGCAATTGTTCAAATGAAATAAAAATGTAACATTTTAATAATTGAAATATTCTTAAAATGAAAATTAACACTATTAAAATTAGTAATGTTTATCTGTAGTAATACATTGTAATATGAAACATTTTATACTCAATGATCTTCCTTTCACTATCAAATGCGTATAATTTTATTTTAATGAAATGTAATAAGTTTACATACATATTTAAGATAATAAGTTTACACAGTTAATGAATTTAACTGTTTTACCAGGAGAATTTAAGAATTAAAAGCGACTTTCTACCTACTGCAATATATTATTAATATGGCTTGAAGCCGGATCATTACTGTGTTTTAATTACTAAGGTAATGGGACAAAAAATCAAAATCCCCAAACCATAATTATTAAATATTGCAAAACTACAACTAGATGACAAAATGTATCATGCAAAGACTTCTAATTAATAAAATGTCATTAAAATGTTTAAATGTATTCCTTCTTCAGAATATTTATTATAATTAATCCTTTCATTATAAATATAAAATAATTATATTTATCAGACTAAAATGATATACAAAATTTTCTAATGATTGCAATGTTATTAAAATAATGCATGAAAGAATATATTTATATATATATATATATATATATACTCATTGCTTTAAAAGAAGAAAAAGAAAGAAAACGTTGTCAGAAAAACACGAATCTTTACATACCCAGGAACAACGTTGATGTTAAAAATTGATTACAAAACCTAAGCAAATTGATCATATATTGTAGGAAAAATTACAAATTAATGGAGATTTTAGTACCCTATTGGGCCACCTCAAGTATGAATGCGTGATGTGATACTGTAGGGGATTGAGGTATAAGAGACCGTATGATGTCCTTTGACATCTCGTTTCACAGTTGATGTAAAGGCGCCATTCATTCAACCAAACTCGTAAGCTTTCCTACTTGATGTCCTAACTGATCCCGAACATGCTCCATTGAGGGCAAATTTGGAGATCGAAGAAGCCATCAAAGTTTAGGAACGTAGCGATGGTAGTCCTGAAAAACCCTTGCTTTGTGTGGGCGAACATTATCTTGTTGAAAATCGCTCCTGTAAATCTTGCATCCGTGGGAACACGTGAGGCGGAAGAATCTCACTAACGTATACCTGGACAGTCATGGTGCTGTGGAACAATATAAAGAGTGCCCGTGTGTCGTATGCCATATCATCACATCAGTTGTGGAAGCAGTATGCCACTCTACAGAGAAGGTAGAAAAGAGGCGCTGGGAGCATGAGGGCTCTTCACACGTACACGATTGTTATAACTGTCCAAATTTAATCTGGATTTGTCACTAATAATCATTCAGTTGCAGTTTAATATCTTCGAGTGCAACACCACTTCAATTGGAGGTGATAGTGAGTGAATGTCAATGACAGTACACGTAACGGGCGTGCCACGATAGCATCTGTCCTTAAGCCAGACTCCTTTCGATGGTACGCATTGACACAGAAGTCCGTAGTGAATGTGCTGCTAGTATATGGATGGTGGACAATAAGACATATGGTGATATACGTGCGTATCACAAGACGTGGCGATCTTTTTAACTGTTGGTCTGTCATGGACGTGCTCTCACTTGTCCAAGGTGAAAATACCTCCTCACAATAAAATCAGAAAGGCTTAGGTATCGAGCTACTCGCCTAGCCTAATACCTGTTTTCCATCAACCTAATGATGCTTCCCCTCTCGCACTCTGTCAGCTACTCATATTGTCTCAGCTGACGACGTAATGGCATCTCTAGCTAAAAGGCGTCCCTCTATAACAGATTAAATACACAAAAACAAGCTCTACTTACTTGTTTAATAAACCACGGAGAACGTTCAGCTCCCACTGATGGCATTATACGATGCGCAATCAGGCTGTGTGTCTAATTAATTACATATCTGCCTAACATGTACCCTAATGAATAGTTTCGACGAAATCACACTCTTATTTCTAGGTGCGCAAATACTTATGTCAATTTATATATATATATATGTGTGTGTGTGTGTGTGAGAGAGAGAGAGTGCCTGTTAATCACTGAAAATGCAACATAGACGATGGGTCTTAACTTGGTTTTTGTTTACTTTTTTTTGATCCCGGCTCATGTGGATAGCATTTCCGACCCTGTAATGCCGTATGAGTGTACGAGGCAGGAATTCAAACTGAACACTTTGTAATGTCTCTCCTCCATCAGAAAACGGTTGTATGTAATAGGAATCCCAAACTGTTGCAATCTTTGTGCAAGTACATTTGTAAATATATTTATTTTTCTTCTAATTAAACTACTCTTATATCAAATTATTTCTTTTACAGGTGCAAAAAATCCAAAGATGTCGACCAAAGAGCCATTAAATCCCATATGTGGTAAAATTACGCGAATTGCTTATATTCTAACTCGTTGCCTAATTCAAAAGTAAAGAGTTCATTCTTATTCCCTAATCACCTTCCAAATGATCATTTTATTTATTAGATCTCACGCTCATAAAATTTATTTAATACTTTTTTCCCACGATCGTAAGTTTGTCAAAATAATCCCCTCAGACTCCTTGTCTATTATGATATTTCCCCAGAAACCCTACTCCTGTACCACGTGTTCCATGACGCTTTTTATAATTTTTCCTATTGTATAATGGGCTAGTCTGAAAATTGAAGAACTTTTTATCGTCTCGTCTTGCTGGAAGCACTGCGGTTAGACCGCCAATGTAAGCAATTTCATTTTTCTTCGACCAGGCCGGCCGACTTTGCGCATCTACTTCATAATGAATAACAAATATAATCACCGCAATGGACTTGAATTTGACTCACCTTCTTCATTGATTAAAAATTGTTCAACACTATAGTTGATGGAATGATTAAATGTCCTCAAGTAAATGTATAATATATATATATAAATTTTTTGACAGCCTTTGTTAAAGATTGAATGTTTTTCTTTAATATTAATGTGGGAAACTGATTGATACTGAGTACATGATCCATCTGAGAGATTTCGTATTCCTTCATGTGGAAGTTTTAAAAAGAAACATTCAGTTCAAATGTTATCATAATATGTCTGAGGCTGAAATCATTATATTTTATTAGAGATATATTGAATATAATTTTATATACTCAACTAAAGAAGTAAAACATTAAGAAGACATTTTCACATTGTCTTTATTTTATATGATGCGTTTCACTTTCCATCAATACTGATTTTATTTAATGTGTATTTCGTAATAATACCTTATACATTAAGTTCTGAAAAATGTTTCAAATTACACAAGTTTCTTAAAAAGGCTGTGTTTTTTTTAAAGAGCTGTGAGATAGAAAAAGTTAAATTGATTTATGTTTCTTTAAGTCTTACAGAAATATTTCTTAATTTACTTTGATACATTTAAAGAAGTGTTAAGTAACTTTAACATGAACATATAGAGAAGCATTCGCATGATGTATATATATTTAACACACAAAGAGCTAAAGTTATTAAATAGATCGAGAATAAATTAAAATCAATTCTCTTAAGTCATTGAAAATTCATTAAGAGTATATATACAGCTTATTTGACTTTTATAACTTTTCAAATTGAGCTATTGAGAAGGAACGTGACATGTTTTTTTCTTTTAACTTTCTCATAAAACGATAAATTGGAAAAAATATATTTTATACTTCTCTATGAATAAAGAAACAAAGTGTTTCAAAAGGTGTACGAAAAAGATACATATTTGATATATTTCTCCGAAAAATAATTTTCTTAAGCAATTAAGCTTGCTTTCAAAAGCAGGTGATTTTGTAGCGAACAGGATATTTGACTTTCTATAGAATGTATTTTTCCATTTTAAAATAACTTTTAACAAAATATTTTTCACATCAGCTTTTATCTAACAGCATTAAAGTAGGTATAAAAATAAACTTCTTGAGAAGTTCTTGCATTTTTGTAAGTATTGAAATATTTTTTGTACAATTTAATATTATTTAAATTCAAATTTTATACTTCATAAATAGGGAAAAAAATCTCTTTCTCACACAGTTAAAATGCGAATTAATATATATATAACCACAACTTTTCTTTGAACTGGTTAAAGATATCTTAAAGTATTTCTTAAAGTACGTTTTCAATTTAAGTAATAGAAATTGTTTTCATCTTAAATCAAGCATTTTAATCCTCTGGAATAAGGTCAGGATCTTTTCACAATTCTGGAAATAACTATAATAGATCAGAAACTGCTACTTAATTTGTTGTTTTAGAAATACGAAAGATATTATTTCTATATTTTATTTGGATCTATCACCTGATTTTCTTAATAAATAGGATTGAAAAGAGAACATTATTCTAGGGTATTATCTAAAATATTTTGAGTGTCTTTTTTGGAATGGATGTATTTGTGATTCTAAGAGCAATTCGCTAGCAATTAGTAAGTGAATTCTTAGCCCGTTCTAATCGAGGACTTCTTGAGAAACAATGGAGGGTACAAAACTTTAGATTCTTTAGGGCACTCTATTTGTCTGCAATTTTATTTTTTTTTATTTAATTACTACTATCGTCATAGAAATTTATGACTTTCCTTCCCTGTAGCTGATTGTTAAAGGTTATTACGAATTTAAACTGAAAACCAAATCGCATTATTTTTCATTTAATTTATTTGTGTAACGATTCTTACGATTATGGATAATAAAGAAATTTTTAAAGTTTCTTACATCAATTGTACGTAATAACCTGAATACATTACATTATTAAAGCACATATTATATAAAAATTAGAAAACAATCGCATAATAATAATTAATATATAATAATGATAGAATTAAAATAATAATAATTATGAATCAGAAAATCATCGTAAATTAATGCAAATTTTTTAACGCGTATCAAAACGAATTTTTAGAGAACCAAAACCTCACACATCGAAAACGCATGAAACAGGATTTTTACATTCGATCTATTTGAACTTGAATGTTATGTTAAATATTTCGGAGGGGTCTACCAATGACTGGAGGAAAACACTTGTTTACTCACAGTGTCTCACAGATATTTCACCAATTTTCCTGATTCCTAATGATCTAAGAAAGGTCAAACTGGATAACTTTGTGATGAATTTCTTTTATTATTTAACTCTACCTTCATCTTTAAGTGTAATTAAATAGTCAAAAAATTCAAATCTGCAATTGAACGCTCATAAAAAATTAAAGTCACTTCAATATATAATTAAAAATATGCAAGATTATTCTCTCTTACATCCCTCATAATTCAGTTAATCTTTGTTTTTGTACATATAATAATGTCTTACCTTACCAAATCACTCATACCAATTACCGCATTTCTGTATTACAGCAGATACGACTCCTATTATTCTGGTAACTTCCAACTTATTTCAGTGTAAATGAGTAATTACGATTGTTCACTCCAACTACAAATTTTATCAGCTTTTCCTTATCATCTGTTTTCCTAACCTTTTCTTTCAATTTACCTAATAGCTTAGTGAAGAGAAAATAGTGAATAGCACAAACACTTTATCCCAGTTTTTTAATTCATGGTACAAAAGAAGCTTGTACATTTTGATCCTGAAGGAAGAAATGGGGTAAGTTACTCTTTTCCAAATAAAATTCGTGGTTACAATCCATCGACAAGAGCTTTAAGTCACATATGTAGTTCCTGAAATATTGTCAATTTTTACCTACTTTTCCAGTACATATTTTGTCCAATTTTACAATACTCTCGTTGATACAACCTGTTAAAGGACACTCATAATGAGATCGAAACTTCTATACAAATCAGTACTTCTGTAAAAACAGTTCGAAGCATTTCATGTGTTTCTGGGAACATATTTCCACGATAAAAAAAAAACCTGATAGAACATATTTCCACGATGAAAAAAAACCCTCGAAGCTATATAGTCTCTGATACTATATAGCTTCTTTATAGGAATTTAGACATTTTAAGAAATCTGGAAATACAAACTCTTACGAATGTCTATAATAATGACTACATGATTTCGTGACGCTTACAATTACATATATTCACAGGATGAATAAATCGACAAAGATTAAAATAACTCTTTGACATTCAATGCTTTGTTTTGGACTTATCTTCGCACACGAGGCACAAGAAAATCTTTAAATGACATTTCATTTGGTATTTTGCAATATTCGGATTAGAGTAATAAGTGTATAAAAATTAAACAGCTATATCCATGTCCATTCAGAATTTCATACACACATCAAATAGCTACTTTTAACTTCTAAATCACATAACTATGGATTCTTATGAAACATTCAGTCGAAAATGACACTTAAAGCTCTTGGGAAATAATAAAGGATTATTTAAATAGAGCTCTCTCATTCTTAGTTAAGGGTTTATTAGACATATCAATCTGCAAAAATATTTATTTTTGTTTACCACTACTGTATATCATCTTTTGTACTCTTATTTCTTGAACCAAATTTGTAAAATTATACATCGCAATGTAGTAATTTTATTTCATAGCCCGTAAACCATCACAAAATCAAAAAGATTTATTACAAAAAGAACTTTTTTTCAAAAGCATTGTATGATATTTTTTCCAAAATATATGTAACAATTAAAGATAAAATAATATATTTTTAGAACAGCGGAACACAGTAATTCAGGCTGAAAATATGATGTATTATAATATAAGTATTGTGAGTTAATTTAATTAATTTAAGCTAGGATACATAATTTAACTTGAGGCCAGAATGTCATAATTTTCAGTCACGACCTTCTGACAACAGAACAGAATTTAAAATCGTAGTTAATTCATCATCCAACTTCAACACTATATTACGGGAGTTGTTTAATACCCATGTAACAAACAATGTAAATATTATTAAAGACAGTCTTCAATAGAATCAGTTTATCTTATCCAATTTTCTTAAATAAGAGGAAACTAGGAAGTTATTTTAAAAATCCAAGACATTAGAACATAACTAAGCAAAAAAGGAAATAAGACATAAGGCAAACCATAAAAATCGATAAATTCAGGAAAGTAAATAAAATTACATCATTCAAATTGACAAGTACAGGAATATCAAAACAAAAGTAATTGAAATTTTTTTAAGAAAAGAAAAAAATTGATGAAACCAAAACTTTTTAATCTATACATTTAAAGTTGTAATAGGCATTAAACTGTTATACAAAAACCTGTAAATAACATTAGATAACTGCATGTATATATATATATATATATCCGTATATAAGGATAATTAATTATAACTTAACCAAATTCTACTTTCCTTTTAATATTCGTTTTTCTGACGTATGTATTCCAGACTATAGTATAGTAGTCATTATTTTCTCCGAAAAGGAAACCAGAGCTTAAAATTCATGTCAAAATCTATTTTTTTTTTTTTGATCGCTGATCAAACTATTTCACCTCAATCAGTAACCTAATGTAATCCTCCTAATGTAACCTAATGTAATGTAGCCTCAATCAGTAACCTAATGTAAAGAAGAGTAAATTAAGAATAATAACAATAACTATATAGTCCACTTTCTTAAGAAATTTTTATCGGTATGGGTTAGGCGTATATAAATACATACATATATATATATATATATATATATATATATATATATATATGGAGGTATCCATAAATTATCTTCAACACTTTAGACTTGAAAACTATAACACGGTTCGAAATATTAATAATCATTTCGCGTTACACTTACATGTAAATTTATACACCCCTAGTGGCACGGACCACGTCCAATGAGTATTCGGTTTCTCTTAATGTATGCTCGAATAAATCTTTGGTGCCCTGTTTAAATGCATTCACACTATTAGTTTTCTTTTTGAATTTGTGATGGATCGGGCGCATTGTACCACGCATCTTAATGCATTTGAACTGACTGAAATTTCTATTGAGAAATTCAGTACCTAGTTGGCGTGGATTGTGCCACAAAGGAGGCACTTACTGAAATGCGTGAATAAAGAAACACACTTCCTCGAGTTTCTTGTCACATGTTGTAAAACGTTTGTTATTATCTGAACAGTTTTATAGTTATTAATATCTAAATTTACAAAGATTATTTATGTATACCATTCAACAGGAGTGGGTAATTGTTTTGGGTGGGACAACACTGGGTAAAAGCTGAATCTAGTGTCGTGCTGCAATTTTTAAGATGAATGCTTTCATTGTAAAACTTTTCGTTTCAGAAAAAAAGTATAGATTGTAACTTAAAAATCAGTAACTATAACATAAATGAAATTTTGGTAGTTTTATTTTTTTATTTTTTTCTCATTTCATATCATCCATTTCTGCAAGAACATTTTATATTTTAATCAGTTTAATAAAACAAATGTATATCACTCTATTCTATTGGATTTTTTTCTGACAGTAGGCGTGAGAGATTGCTTATAAAGATTCTCATCACAGCCTACGAGTTAAGGTCTTTAAAAGAGCATTTATGTTAACTCGTCGATCCTCAAGCAAGAGCAATTTGAGCACAAATAAGTGCAGATCCAAATATAGAGAACATTTTACCATCAAATTTCTTCATACGTAAGAGTTTCTCAGCATACAAACATTTGTTCAAGTCAACTAACATCATAACATTAAGCATTTCTTTCACCGTATGATTTGTTTGTAAGTGTATATTCAGGCTGCAGAGCATCAGGTGCTGTGATGGGGTATCAACAGTGATGGAATAACAAAGCTGATTAAATTTATGCTCTTTTTTCGTTATACCTGAAATCATTTGGTGACCTAATCCAAGAAACTCTACACATGATCCCTTATCATGTCAAAAACACTTTCAGGCAATACCTGTTTTCCTAATGAAAGGAAATGATAATTAAAAAGTTAAATGCAAAGTTTTGCAAAGAACAGATTTAGCCACCTAAGGTGCGTTTCTTTATAATTATTATTAAATTTTTCAATTAAATATAAGAATAAAAGTAAACTACGAAATATCGAGAAATGGACAATAGCAAACTTTTTCAATATCGATATAAAAAAACGATAAATTATTAAATTGAATATTATATTAATTACGTGTAATTAAAATTGAAGCAAGCGATAAATTATTAAAATGAATATATTAAAGCTACATATAATTAAAATTAAAGCAAACGACAGATTAATAAATTGAATATATTTCATCTAAATGTAATTAAAACTGAAGCAAATGATATAAAGTTGAAAAGTTATCTAGTACGCTAAAAGTGATTCACTTAAAGCAGGAGTCAGCAACCTGCGGTTATTTTGACGTAAAGTTGCTGCTCTCCAGTTCCATACGAAAAAATTAATAATTTATTATAAAATCGTTAAGAAATAAAAAAAAAACACCTAATTTCTCAATAGCTTCTATTTTCTTAGTTACAAATCTCTACGCTTAACATGACCGTAATGAGAAAAATTTGAACTATTGTTTTATTCTTAGAAATGAGACTCCTGGACAATGTTTATCTTTCAGCCAATTGCATTCCTTTTCCGTTTCTCCAAAACAGCCAGCGTCTAGAGACTAGACATGTTGTCTAGACTCTAGACGTGTTGTCTGTCAAGTATCACTTAATACGCGGTCTAATTACTTTGCATATGTGTTAATTAAATTGCTTGCGGTTTTTACCTGTGTATTCGCTTGTTGTTTCAAGAATACGATTTAGAAGCGAATCATCTTCTCAAAGGTATGTACGTGTATAATATAATAAAATCAGTAGCATAATTAGATTACATATCTGAGGATCGTGTTACAGAGGTAATAATGGTAAATAATTTTTTTGTCGTTTTAAATCGCTGCGTAATTTTTTTTTTTAAAAAAAAAAAACGTTTCTTCAGCTCCGCGCTAGCATTGCATCTGGAAAAAAAAAGAGAACTGAAGAAGAAAACCCTAGAATTTAATCAGGATTAATCGTTTTCATTCATATGCAACATAGATGGACTTTCGACTCGTTTCATTCGCCACGAAAAATTCGAACACATAAGAAGTCAAATTTGGAGAGACACTTCACTACAAATCATACTTAGTTTGCTGGTAAATATCCAACCGGTTATGCTCGAAAAAAAGCTGTTTAAGAGGTCAAAAACAAATATCAAAAAAACGTTCTATAGTAAATAACTGGGTACAATCTTCCTTTAATGTAAATCTGGCAAACTTTGCAGTATCATTAGAAATTTCCAAAAGAGGAAAACGATTCACAGATGATGAATACGTCAAAGACTGAAGAACTTTTTCTGGATTTTAAAAACAAAGAAGAAATCATTAAAAAAATCAAGGATTTGCCATTATCTGCTAAAACAGTACAAGAAAGAACTTCTAAAATGCCTTCAAATGCAACACATATGCAAGTGGAAGACATTCAACTGGCTTCTGCCTTATCACTTGCTATAGTCTTGAAACATAAAAGATACGACACAAGTTACCCTTTTCGTCAGGTATATATCTTTCCATGGTCCAAAGGAAGAACTGCTAGGATTACTACCTCTCTCAGGGTAACCTCGTGGTAAGGATATAGTAAATGGTGTGTAAAAATGCCTGAAATCGATATTAATAAAATCGTTTCTGCAGCAACTGATGGAGCCATAAGTATAACAGGAGCTTTGTGCCCAAACATTTCCGGTCGAAATAGTTACAATCTTGAACTCGGTGTTTACTATTATTAACAGTTTCTTGGCAAAAGCCCTCTACCATCTCCAGTTTAAAGATTTCCTTGAAGAAATTGATAACCAGTTTTCTGACCTACTTCTGCACAATAAAGTACAATGACTTTCCAAAGGTAACTTATTGCAACTTTTTGCTTCGTACTTGAGTTAAATAAAAACATACCTGTGTGAAAAATGCATTGAACATCCCGAATTAACAGAAGACAAACGGCTGCTAAAATTCAACTTCATGGTAGATACCAGAATGAAACTAAATGAACTAAATCTAAAACTGCAAGAAAAGAGAAACCCAGCCTACTACTTGCTTGAAAAGATTGTTTGTATCGAAAAAAAATTCTTCCTTTTTATTGAAAACATAGAGAGCGGTAAATTATTTCATTTTAAAAATCTGAAGCAATTTCGCGATGATACCAATGCAACTATTGACACGAATTACTTTAGCATAGCTTTAAAAGACAAGAATGATGGATTCCCCTAGAGATTCAAACAATTCAAAACAAACAAAAGTACTCTAGCATTCATAGTAAATCTTCTCAACTCAAATACTAATGAGATCAACATTGAGCCATTTGGAATTGATGCTGGATCACTTCAAATGCAATTGCTGGATTTGAAAACTAGACTTGTGGAGAGGCAAGTTCACAGAACTCAAGAGCAAGTTCGAAGAGTTGGAGGTCCAGAAATGCATGCACATCTTACAGCCGAAGGGGACAGCTCTAAAATAAATTATCGAGTTAAGGCCCTCAAATTCAGCGAGTGGAATAGTCTTCCAAAATGTTACAGTCGGGTGAAGAATTTGGCATGTAGAGTGTTGACGATCTTCGAGTCGACATATTCTTGTGAACAAGCGTTCTCTTGCATGAATATAATAAAAAGGGAAGTTAGAAATCAACTAACAAATAAAAATCTAGAATCGTGCATAAAATAACAAGTTATAAACCAGTTTTAATCAAATTTTTAAAAGGCATGCTAAGCCAATGTTCCCATTGAAGTAACTATCTCTCTTTGCGTTTTTATATGAATAAATATTATTCCATATTTAAAGCCGTTTATTTAAAAAAAAATAAATATATACAAGCAAATAATATAATATTAAATCGAAAAGTTTTATTCTCTCTTTAAGAACTGGGAAATTTTGTGAATTGTAACTTTTGGCTCTCCCGTTTCAATACGTTGCCAACCTCTGACCTAAAGCAATAGTCCCTTAGGTGGCTAAGAATAATAAAACAATATCAAAATAATTGGACTCCAAAACATTCCAAGAAGGAAGACAAATTAAAAAGACGTATTTGAAATTATTCAGGCAAAAAAAGGCTGTCTCACAGCTTAAAATTCTGAATAATTAATTTCTTGAATAATGTTATTTTCAGTCACATCTTGATTCTTATAAGTGATTTAAGGTAATACATAAATCGATAAGTAAATAAAATACTTAATTCTTATATTTGTTTCACATCAATCCAATAAAAAAATTGGGGGAAATTTTTTATGACTTATTTTTGATAGTTGAGTTCATTGCTAGTGAAAGCAGACATCAAAAATATACTAAAAAACGAGTTAAGTTTTTGAAAACTGGTACAACATTTATACATTTATAGTGCATAGAAAACAATAACCCCATAGTTGGCTAATCTTTGCCTTCCTCTGCTTACCTTGTAAATAGACTTAATTTCACTTTGAATGATTTTATGCTTGGAAAGAAAATTCCAGTTCAAGGTAAATTTTTCTATCTTGACGACCAAGGAAAATACTCTTAGGGGATTGTTATTTGCCCACTTCTGTCCCATATATATGCATGCGTATATGAGTCATGCATGATAAATTTTAAAGGCGTTAGTTGGGTATTAATCTAAAATAAGTATCTCACATCAAAATTTGATTATAAAATAGTTACTAGGTCATGGTCTTTCATTTTTTTTTCTTGTTCGGTAACCAGTAAGTTTTTATTTCCCAGAATATATGTAAGAAATAATATTTAATTAGAATAAAAGAGTTTTTGAATATATTCGATGCCTCGTTTAAAACACAGAAATAAAAGTAAATTAAAATTTTCAGAAAAATAATATTAACAAAACACTTATAAAATATTTAAATAGGTTTGTTGTTGTGATTAAAATGAGTCACCGTGTTTGGTATAGCTAAGCATCTGACTGTTTTCTCAGGAAGAGGCATAAGCACGTATATGTACACACACACACACATATATATATATGCGTGTGTGTGTCCAATATGTATATATATTGGACACGGATAATTTCTACTTTTTTATTCCCTCTTTATTGATTCTTCTAGCTATTTTTAACGTTATAATATTTAATGTTAATAGTTCTATGAAAATTAATTAAAAAGCAAATACATATAATGTTATTTTAATTGCATGTTACATTTTATTTGAAAGAATAAATTTTATTAGTTTTATTTACGTGTTTTAATGTTGCAGAAGCCGATATATAAAAATATTATTTTAAGTGCGTCGTTATAGATTTTTACATAACTTAAAATTTTTAATGTGGTTAAATGTTTTGCTCATTATGATTTGAAATAAAGTACAATCTCTTTTTCAAATAATGAAACGATGCGTAAATGATTTGGTTTCCTACTCCACTTATAGAATTATTTATTTTACAAATATTTCTATAAGACAGTAAAAGCAAATTGTTCAAATAAATAACGACAAGAATTTCCGAAAAACAACATTTTTATAGGAAATTAAACCATACTGTTACTGTAGTAAAACTACATATTTCACTAGAAAAACATGTGATTATTAGATTTTATTGAGTTTGTAAAATATGTTTCGTACCAAATTTAATTACTTCATTTTCATAACCGTATCCCCCAGTGTTAAACAAAATAATAGTATTGTGTTTAAATTATAATAAGGGTAATTGCAATTATTTGATTTCAATATCCCAACAAAATTTTTTTATTTTATTATAGTAGCAGAGATCATACTATATTTGCATTATATTTTTTTCCAAACTACATATGCGTAACAAGTGAAATTATGCTCAAAACTAATTGTTTCCTTCGATTAAAAATTTTATTAATTTTTATATTTTTCTCGTGTAATCTGTAAAAGGAAAAATGATTCTTAATGAATATATACATAGAAAGAACGTTATAGAGATTGAGAGGAATTTCGAAATAATTTTATTATGAACATTTTATAATATTGATATTAATAACATTTTATAGTATTGCAAAGAATAATATTGAAACAGTAATTTTCAAAGGCTTATACAATTATTAGATTTGTTTTATAATGAATATATTTAATACTTTGTACACTCAGAAATGTAATATAAAATAATTAGAATAAATAATTTTCACACATGGGAATCACTGTTAAACAAGATCAACTTGAATAATAAAAGTTATTTTCGATTTGTGAATACTTTCATATTTTCACAGAAATTACATTGACTGAAATAAAAAAAAATATCGAATATCACTATACAAATTCAGTAATTATATTATTACTGTTATTTGTAATAAAAGTGAAAGTTTGTTAATTTGTTTCATTATATAACTTTGATATTGTTAGTTTAAAAAGAGTTATGTAGTTTAATAAAATAAATATATCTAATAATAATAATTATTAGATATATAATTATTATTAGATAACCGGTAATATCTAATACTAAAAGAATTATTAAATTGCTGTTTATATACTTTAAAATTTATAAAAATGTCAATATAAATTGTAGAATTCAAAGTTATAATATGGTCATACAGGAGTAAGTGCTTCGTAGTATTTTGTTCTTATCTTTGACACATATTCATCAATCACTATTTCAAATATTAGACACAAAACAAGTTTTTGTAAGTCTAACCTCTCTTTCTGAATCATTCATTAACTTTTCATTTTATGTTAATTACAAATGAAAAATAACATGTTTTCATAAATTAAAAAAATATCATGTAATTTGGAAAGCATTGCTATTAAAATTTTTCATCCTTTCTTAATGGAAAAGAAGTCTCAATACTTATTATGGATTTTGAAAATTCAGAACATATCTGTTAGCATTCAAACCACTTTTTCTATAGTGCTGGATAAATTATGATCAGAAAATTAAAGATTTTACATTCGTACCATTATTCCAATGTAGAAACTGTACTTTTTCATAAATAAATAGTACACTTTTACAAAGTGAGTATTTTCTTTTACTATCCTAAAAAAACATATCTTTTTAAAACAGATTGATTGTAAAATTCATGAATTCAGTTTGACTATTTTATGACTTGATAAACATTTTTATTTAGACTTGATATCATGTTTTTCGCCTTATTTATGTCCAGTTCTCTATTCAACAGAGTGGTGATATCTTATTCTATATTCCATCTGTATGGGTATAAAGATATAATCGTAATCAATACATTGTAGAAATAGTGAGAGAATCACAAACAAACCGAATCTACTTAAATTTAATTATATATATAAAATAAATCTGTATCTATGCAAAGAGGTGAACGATTATAATAACTATATATCAAAATTTCTGGACAATCTATTCGAATAAAAAAATCTGATTTGATTTGCATAAACCAAACAATTAGTATATTTGATGAAACTATTGTTCAGTTATTAAATTTATAATTACGAGGACCTTGAAACAATAGTTATTTCCGATGAATCTGTATCGCTGTTTTGGCTTTCAATTAAGAAATAATGCTTCAATGCATCATGATTTTCTTTTAATTGTCCTTTTGTACATCATATGAATTTCGAATTTTTGTTTTTAAATTAAATGAAATAAGAATGAATCGAATCAATGTTACACGAATGAGAATATTGGAAGTTTTTGCAATGTAAAAAGAAGTATTTCATCCTTCAACTGCCATAATGTGGAAGTTAGGGCTTGTATATACATACAAAAATACACACACACACACACACACACATATATATATATATATATATATATATATATATATATATATATATCTGTGTGTGTGCATATGTATGTATTCTCCATTTTTTTATTTTCAAAAGAAAACTTAATTTTTTTTTAATTTTAAAATTTCTTTGATAATCTAGATATTTTCCCACATTTTCCTGACATATATATACAATATTTATGATGTGATATCTTGTGAATTGTAATTAGATGATTTATTCATACATAAATAAGGAATCTTATTGTATAATTCCAGCATTTGCGCCTTTATTGTTGTGGGTATTTAGAAAAAATTGAAAATACTTGATTTATATGTATATATATATATGCATATATATGTATTTATGTATGTGCGCATACAGTTGTGTGCTAGTGTTTTAAAAGCATGTTTTTATTTTAGTCTTTTATTTCACCAAAGAGAGTTAAAGTATCTAATATAGACTATCTTTTGTGTATTACATTATATTTTATATCCCTTGTGTTTTTTAAATAAATTTATTTTAAAGAAATTGAAGCGAAATTCATTAATATCACTGTCGATGATTTCTCAATTTGTTTCATTAAAATATCTTTACCACTTCTCTGATAAAACTTTATACATTGAAATAAAATTTATATTTAATATATATTTATATATATATATATATATATATATATATATATCTGAATATGCAAGCTAAGAGAATACATATCATATATATGTTTATGTATATAAAATTTTTGTTAACATTTAATTTAAAAATTTCTTACAATAAACATCATTGATAATAACAACCTAATGAAAAAGGAAGTGTAAAGAACACTATTTACCCGTCAGCAACTTTTACATTCTTTCGTCTTATTACAGTCATATACCGTCTATACTAAATTTTCAGTAGTGAAATGCAGTTAACTTCTAACATGTTGCAGAACAGTTCATACGCAAAAATATTCTCAATATATTCTCATTTTCAAAACAAATCATAATTTGCACAGTCAGCTTTCATATAAATTTTTGCTTCATTTTTCGTCCTAACAATGTCAAAACATGCAAAGTATTATCTTGACAATAACAAAACTGAAATTTATTTAAAATTTCTGCATAGTATTTAGAGAAAACGTGACTATCTCATATCTCTCTATTTCAGATACGTAACTTTGAAGCAAAAATAATAATTTCTCGAGATTATAGGAACTTATTATTATTAGCTGTCATAGTTCCTGATATAATAAATGATATAATAAATATAATAATGTTGCGTTCATTCCATTTTGTATTGTCCATAAAAATTGGAGGTTTTTGTACTTAGCATACATTTTTAGCGTATATTTAATGCAATATCAAGTTTTATTTATGCAGGATGAATCATAGCTTATAAATCATGACGGTTGAATTTGAAGCAAATTATTTGTATATTTATGCTAGTTTTTTGGTTTGTTTTGGTTTTATTAACGTCGCACTAGAAGCAACACCAGGTCAAATGGAGACGAACCTACTAATTTTGAGCTTCGGTCAAGTGACGAAGATGATACCCAGAGCAGACACCCCCTCTCCTAACTTCCACACCACGCCCCCGGGATGACTTTAGGTCCCTAACATATTTAACGTGCATAAGCTCCGGCTACATGTCGGGTCTTCAATGGCTTCAAGGCTCCAACCCACGTCTCGACGAAAACCTCCGACCGTAAGTCCACGACCTTGACCACTAGACTACTACGGTCACATTTATGCTCTCTCTCTCTCTTGCAGTCTGAAGAACAAAAAAATTATTAATTGGCTAGGAAATAACAAGGGTATTAAATTTTAATATATACAGTCAAAGAAGCTTTTAATATTTCTAGTAATGTTAAGATCTTCCTTAAGTAATAAATTGTTTTCTAATATAAGTCTTTTTCTTTGATTTTCTGTTAGATGAGTACCATAATATTTGACCTTGGTGAAACTTTCATTTTTATCACATTTAATAAAGTATCACATAGATGAAATTTCCGTTTTCGGACAGTTACAATTAAATGTAGTTAATTATCTTAAACTTGGCTGTAACAACAAATAAAAATGATATCTTTTAACGTTTATAGCAACCCTATAACATTCCATTTCTTAAAAAGATAAGTTTGCTTTTAGAAACACTAACCGTTTTATGAAACACTCTGATCGATTATACAATTTGAGAATTGCCTTGATACGAAAAGGCAAGCTTCCAATTTTTTTTTACGAAAAAAAGAATTTTTCATAAACAAAGAATCTATATAAATAATTATCTTTTGATATTATGCTCGAGTGATTCCACACCCAGATGACTATGTAGTCCACGATTATATCTAAATAAGAAAATAATGGGGACATAAACATTTTTCGATAGATCACATATCTCGTTTCTTACTACTTGACGGTTCATATACCTACGGTGCCAAGTGTTAACGTGAAAACACTCTTTCAAACACATTTTTTTAAAAAAAATTATGCGAATTAATAATGTAAATGTATTAAAGAGACTTCATACCGAAATTCATATAAATCCCAACCATCGCATATTTCGCTTTCGGTTCTTTTTTTGTTCCTATCTCTTATGAACCACAATATGACTACATACTAGATCAATTATATGATGGAAGCTTGTGAGGTAACCAGAAAAGTATTTAAAATAGACAAAACGCTTTTTGCATTAAGGAAATCATAGGGAACATTATTGCACCTCAGTGGAATTCTTGGCGATTTATACTTTGAAAGTAAGAATGTTTAATTGTAGTTTTATATAGAACAAAACCATTAGCTGATAGTAGTACCATATATTCTGTTTGTTGGAAAGGATACAAAACTGGAAAGCTAAAAATTCTAGATTGGATCATTTTACTGTCAATCAATTGCACAATGTTAGGAACCAAGAGACTAAATGTCTCACTCAAGCGATAGAGTAGTCGTAAGTTCCTGCAAAACGGCGAAAGAAGCATCAGAGTTGGATTGCAAGGAACTACATTTAATCTTATATATTTGAATTTATGTGGCAAAGCTTGCATGCTAAGAGAAACATGTTTTCTGCAATTATAAATGTAATTTACAATTTTATACCTGCAGTATATAATGATTCTTTTCTTTAATTTTATTATAATTTTATATATGCTTTAATTTATCAGTGGGAATGGAACGTATTAAAAATCAAAGTCCACAGAGTCAAATAATCTTTTCGCGTTAACATTTCGGAGTGACGATAACTAAGTCAGTTTTAAGCCTGGTAATTTTTATCTATTATCCGACAAAAAGGGAAATACTATATTGAGATGCATAGTTCTTTTAAAGTAAACACTATGATAGACTGATTAGTAGAGCTTGTAGAGTAATGATCTCGTTATTGTTGGATTGCTGATTCAGTTCCAAAGAAAAAAATATATCATGTAGAGTGACGACAAAAGACCTCATGTTGATTCCATTTGGATAGGAAAATTAGAGGAGCCAATTCAAGGGTCGACATAGTCATTTCACTTATTATTGCATTGAGATCTTTGAATCAAGTTGGTAGCCAGAGTAGCGTACTGGTCATAGTGGCGGGAGGCGTTTTCGTTTAGAGTCGTGGATTCGAGTCATGATCACACTAAAGACCTGCGCCACATAAGTGCTGAGGAACATTAAACCTAAATGTTAAACCCAACTCTTCCCGTTGACGTGGTTCCGATGTTGTCCTCGTCACTTGATTGAGGTTCAAAATTATGAGGTCCGTTCAAAATAGTCCTCGTATCGTTTTTCAGTACGAAGTTAATAAACGATCACATTTGAATCATATAAAAACAGATAACCATAAAACTACAGCAAGTAATAGAACAAATCGTAATGACATCAAATTTGTGTCCAGTTCATTTTCATGAGAAACTCTTAGTATACCATTTTAATAATCTTATCCTGTGTATTTACATTATAACTATTTTTCAGTTAACCCTTTGAGGGGCGATATATAAAAAACCAAATTTTAGTTAAAATTCATCTGATATGAATAAAAGGACACAATATCAAGCGGTAAAATTAATTTTATTTATTTCTTCATTTTTAAGACCTGGTATAAATCATATACCATTGCCCCTTTAGGGCATCTAATTTATAGACTCGCTGTTTCAAATTCCCTCGAAGAAATAATAAATACTCCCATAAAAAATATATTATTTTAGTTAATTTGGGAAGTATTATGATCGCGAAACACTTATAAAAAAATGAGAGCTTTATGATGAATTTTTATTTCCATGAATGATAATTTGTGCGAAAATGTGTTAATTAATTTAAGTATAACTTTTTTATACATATATGATTTTCATAATTTAATAATATAACTGCATTATAAACTTAATAAATTAAATTTACTAGAAAAGTATACGCAGTTTTATTTAAAATAATGCATATCTCATATTGCATATACTGTAAATATATTTTCTTCCTCACTTGCTTCTGAACTTAACTACGATCCATCAGGAGGGAGTTTCAAGTTTTTTTTCAATCGAAAATCTACGTGTGGTATTCAATTAAAAATATTTTTTAGAAATATATATATTTAAAAACTGAAATGGGTCAAAAAAAGAAAGACAGGTCAGCTCTCCTTGTTTTGAATTATTTATGGGATGTACGCTGAAAACTCTGTACTTCTTACAAAGCTATCAATTCTTTGCTGTATTATATATTTTGAAATATATTTCTTCAATGATTTACATCTTAGTTTACTTAGACTCTTTGATAATTTTCCCCGCTAGAGACAATGGACTCCTACTATTGTCCCTCAGTTATCTGCAGGTTATCGTCCTCTTTTATTTCATGCTAACTCTATACATCAATTATCGTTTGCAAAAGTCTCATATCTACCAACAACGACAAGTCTCTCTCTCCCTAATCTACTGTCTCCAGCCAGTTTTATCTTAGATTCCTGTGAAGACTCTCCCTCCGACTTTGCTTTGTTAGATTTGTTTGCAATAGTTTATTTTTTGAGAAACCCTTTTTTCCTCTGAGCTTTAGTTTGTTGTCTTTTCGTGGGTACTCACAGCATTGATAATATTTTAATAGCCAGTTAAGAGGCTATTGTTTTAGGTGAAGCATTTCGGCTTACCAGAACAATTTTCAATTTTTTATCGTTTGCTTCATTTTTAATTACATTTATCTTAAATATATTCAATTAATAATTTTTAATTGCTTTAATTTTAATTGCATGTAGCTTATATATATATCCAATTAATAATTTTTGTTTGATTTAATTTTAAATGCATGTAGCTTATATATATTCAATTTTTCAATTTACCGTTCGTTTTAATTTTAATTACACTTATCATAAACATATTCAGTTTAATAATTTATCTTTTCCTTTAATTTTAATATCGGAAAAGTTTTTTGCTATTGTCAATTTCACTATATTTCATCGTTTATTATATTTTATCATTTTCAATTCATTTCAGAAACATTTCTGTAAAGGATAAAACAACCACTGGTTACGAACTTTTATTAGATTGAAAGCAATTACGTTTATAATAATTCTGCATGTTTGTGCCATCTAATGTAAGTAAGAAAACAATATAAGCCACCATTTGAAGGTAAATGTGTAGGGTAAAATTATTTTATATAGATTTTTAGGGTACTAAATATGTAGTATAAAAAATATACAATCGCCCCTGAAAGATTTAAAGAGTTAAGAAATTTAAACAATACAATGTTACAGAAAAAAATTTCTTTAAAATGAGGCAGGAATTCTTCATCATTGTGAGTGATATTTTTAAATGAAATAATAAAATTTGAAGAATGGTAATCTCTGCAGTAAATTAACTCTAAATTCGAAAAAACACAAGACGAAAGTTAGTTACACGCATCAAATAATTCGACAACAGAAGCATTTAAACCATATCTATCGTATCATATAGATATGGTTTAAATGTATATGATACGATAGGTATGGATTAAATGTATATGATACGATAGATATGGTTTAAATGTATATGATACGATAGATATGGTTTAAATGCTTCTGTTGTCGAATTACCTCCCTCCCTACTCAAAAAACATAAGAGTTATTTTCCTTTTAGAAATTTTTCATTTATAGTTTTCAAAATAAATTTCTTTGTTTTGTAAATTTAAAAAGATCATTACAAACTCATGTCATTAATTAATACAATTAGATAAAACTATAAATTATCTTACGTATTTTATACTAATAATCTGAATAAAATTTAATAATGTCTTAAAAAAATTAATCATAGTGGTTGTTGATGTTATAAGAACTGATCAATCTTAAATACAGCTTGATCACTTTTGTATATAAATCGATATTAAACAACTAAAATGAAAGAAATGACTTTCCAAAATTATTATAATACAACACTTGAGATAAATGTAACAACAGAAAATATATTCATAAGTTGGAAAAAATATATTTATAGGAATTTAGTAAATAGTATAAGAAGAATTCCAAGTTTCTTTAAGGTTTAAAGAAATATAAAATAGGTATATATATATATATATATATATATATATATATATATATAAAACACAAGAGATAAATTCTTTTTAGCTTCTGATACATAATAGGATTAGTCAAATTATTTTAAGTTCCTTAGGAGCTTTAATTCGCTGAAATATTCTAAAAATATTTTATCTTTCAAGATATGTGCTCAAGTTAACATTTTTTCTTAAAATTACAGAATTCAAAAATATAAGTTCGAGTTTTCAAGCGTAACATCTCCACTTCTTTGAACGTAAAGCAAAAATAAAAATCTGAAAATTCTTTTCTCAGCGCATTTAAATATTTGGTAAATGCCAAAAAGAGTTTTCTTAACTCTTTCCTGAATTGTTTGCCTTACGCACCCGATTTAAATATTTTACCCTATAATGCTCAGGACAAACATATTTATAGCTGAAATTTTTGAAGAAGAAAAAACGCATATATTTCTAGTTCTTCAGAAATAGATGATGAATATATTTAAAAGCAAACATAATAATGAGAGATAAAGTATACCGTAAGATGGTAACTTCAGTCATCTTTTATAATAAATAGTAAAGCAGAGATTTCTTTTAAAATTTATCCAAGCTTGAAAAAGCGGAAGTATTCCTTTTCTTAAAAAACTTCCTTCTTAAAAACAATGGCTTAAACAGATAGATGTTCTCTTAAAAAAATGTTTTTCGGAGGTTACCAATTATAATATCCATTGTAACTTAAACGAATAAAAAAGTTACCGGAGTTGGAAATGGAGGAAAAAAAAAACATGTAGGAAACCTTTGGAACTAGCTGGAAATTCGCCAGAAAAATAAAATCTCGAGATATATGTTAAAATGATAGGTTTTCATTCAGAGGAAAACCTACACTAAATAATGAAAAACATTCTGTATGATTTCTTGAGAAACTGGGGTAGAATTTTTACGTTAATGCTCAACACAATATTTAGTCAAATTAAATTAATTTCTTGTTTTCCTATTTCTGTTAGATCCCTTTTTGTTGACTTTTAGTTTGTAACAAATAAAGTATCCTATACTTAAGATCTACCCAAAAAACTATTATTATTACTTTAACAATATGTACAATTCTGAAAAATAAAAAACAAATCGTACTATCAGCAACTACAATCGTAACGACTTGTACGACAAAAATTTACCAGTTCCAGAAACAATATCTCAAAGGAAATGGAAAAACAACTTTCTTTCTCAATTTGACGATAAATGCTAATGTAATATATCATCAAATGAAGAAATTTTAATGGAATAATTGAGAACAATTTTTAGCCACATTTTTATCAAATACTCGAAAAGCAAAAAACAAAACGCCATCACTCTGTAAATTCAAAAAATTTGCAAGATGGTAAGTTATATATAAATATATATTGAGGTTAGGGGGCCATATTTTAATTACATAGTCTCAAGAACTTTGTCATGTTTTATTTGATTTCTAGAAGCTCTCATTATTTCGTACCTTGAATCATCAGTAAAATGAGGACTCAAACACATCACTTAGGTTAAAGTTTAATTTAAAGCAATTGTTTTTTTTTTTTTCATTTTTATGTAGCTAATTAAATCCATCTATGGAGATATCCGAAATAAATTATATAAGATTTCCTGTTTGCAAAAAATATACTACATAAGAAAACTATAATTGTTCAGCCTTGATCAACTAAATAAAGTTAAACTAAAATGAAAATTATCAAAATCTCAGTTTGCTTTTCCATTGATTTGGATACTTACCTAATATTTCATTAGCAAAAATCTACATTTTCTCACGTTTTGTCTCGTAGTGTTGTCTTCAACTTCTGTATAACTTTTGTTTTTTTTCGTTTTAATAACCAAAGGGGCTGATTATTCCATTCCATGTATTTCTTCTCAAATCAGATGTTAATTTAGTTAAGGTGTAAGTAATTAATGATTAGCTACAAACCTGAAAACATGGATTTGTATGATGTATTGGATTTGTATGATGAAACATGGATTTGTATGGATTTGTATGATGTATGGAATATTCTATTGAGGAGAAAAAGGGAATTATCCATAAAATTGGGGAACTTTAATTGCGTTTTAAAATATATTAGTTGTAATTAACATAAAAATAAATTTTATATATACTTTTTGAAGAGTGAAACTTTCTTCATAATGTGTGTTCTACAAAACATAACATCCTTAAAACATTTTTCCTAAATTTAATAAAACGTGGAATACATATTTCAAAAATCTCTCAGTATGATACAAATGGTGGTTTCATATAAACATTTACATTTAATCACATTTTACAGTCCCTTTAACATAAACATTGATGTTAAATAGACTATAAAATACTTAATTAATTATGTTGCTTTAGTTAAAATATAAAATAATATAGAGGAAATATCATTAATATCATTTCAAATGCTTATAAAATATTTATTTTCTGAAAATAATTATTATTTTGAATCTTAAGACACCCCAAAGAGACTAACAATTTACAAAAAAAAAAAAAAAAAAATGTTTCATTATACCCAGTACTTTTCAAAGAATACTGCTTCTTTAATTGACATTGAAAATAGTATTAAAATTTCATACGAAACATAATTATTATAATTTAGATTATAATAAAGAATTAGTACAAAGGTTAGATTTATTTTCAACATTCTAAAATTATAGAAAAATATGACTGTTGTAATCATTGTAAAAATGATCCTACTTGTCTGTATGTGGAGTATGATGATATTTGTCTTCTTTAATATCGTTGATAAGTATCCATCCTGCCAATCTTAATTTTGGATCACATTTTAACGTTATCAAGCAAAGAAACGTCGAATGAAAACACCAGATCCAAAAAAATAGGTTTCGCTACTCAACAGGATCCAGAAGAGAAAAAGAAAAAAAAATTACACATTCATTAAAGTCAAAGACGAAACTCAGTTAAATGAAAAGATCT
>BMAW01020466.1:0-12312 GCA_019974015.1 Nephila pilipes
TTGTGAGTTCTCATTTCCTCACAAAGGTATAAGGAGAATAATTAAAGTTTGCAGTTTAAATTAAAATTTCATTCTCATCGAATTAGCCGTATTCCTATGATACTACATATCTAAATTGACACTTATTTTTCTATAATAGTGCAATTGCCGTGAATGTAAAAGATGCTCAAAACTTCTATTCAAAATTGTTCATTAAATTCAACGAGGCCATGTTGTTAATTATAAAGAAATAAGAACTTATTAGAAGAGATTTTTCAGTGAATGAATTTTGAATTTCAAAGTAAAATGTATTTAAAGTAAGAAAAACTAGTATTCTGCATTTTATAAAAGTCAATGCATTTATTTTTCATGTATTATATTAAAACACTAATTATATATAGACGTTCACGTATTATTCATGATACATTTTATATGGAAAATTCTTAAGAGATAATAATTTTTCACTGTTAACAGATTTAATATATTTTCCTATTTAAAACATTTCTTCTAAATCAGTAAATCCCAGCAAAAATCGCTGTCATGTCGAGGCACGAAGTACTTTTTTATTGAAAACAAACATATTACTTTATAAAAATTTAACAAATATTCAAAATTCCTTCAAATATAATAGTTACACCATGAATCAAAGCAATATTGCTTAGTTAAAATTACACATTTCCAAAATTTTCACGAAATTTCTTTGATTTTTGGTTATTGCAAAACTTATATTTTTCACTTAATTACAAATTTTACATTTTATAAATATTGAATTTTAATAATTAATTATGAGAAGCATACATTTAAGAAATAGAATTCTAAATAATAAAATTTTTATGAGCTTATACACGTCACAACAAAAACACTAGAGCCGGAGTGGATTTGTTGATTCATTTCTCACGATTTATAAATCAAATTTGTAAATCTTACCTTTATTTCACACTACACAAATTTTATTACTGCAAGATAGACACAAATTTTGAAGAGATGTCACAAAAAAAAATCCTGCATTCACCTAACATTCTTGCAGAAGAATCAGATAAACAAGATATACATTGATTTTGATGAACAACATTTGAAGAGAATTTTATTTACTTTTTTTCGTTCCATAATTTTAAGTTGTAGCGAAGATTAATTTTAACTTAAGCTTGGACTTTATTACTCATTTTTTCCATGGAACAAGTTTCACGAAACATGAAACATATTTGATTTTAGGCTTGGAGTCGAAATTAATTGACATCGAATTTCAGCATCAGTAAATCCTTGAGACTTCTGTAACAACGTGACGTTATTATTGTTAGTGTTCGATAGATGAATACATGTTACCTCTAGTAATTAAGAATTACTTAAGAATCTAGTAATTAGAAATTACTCTTAGTGATAAGGATATTAAAATTGGAAAAACTCTTTATAAAAAAATTGCATAACATATTAATAAAATTGATTATCCACTTATCTTTAAGTCATTAAGAATCTGTTAAATTGATATTTTAATGGGAAAAATAGAAGGAAATGTTCGAAGAAGAAGAAAAATCATAGGTGTCATTTTATTCTTGCAACAGTAAATTTATCGCAAAAATTAATTTTAAAGGATTACTAGGAGTTTTTTGACATGAATTTATTTTTCATTAAGTTTCGAAATTGCACATTTTTTTACAATAGAATATTTTCTATGCCATATTAAAATAACAATATATTTTTTAGTAACTGTAATGAGTATAAAATAAGATCTTAATACTGTTATATAACTTAATTTTAAATTTAATAACGCTATTTTTGAATTAGTGTATAAATTTTAATAAATAATGTCGATAAAATCTCATTCTATATGGTAGACAATCCAGTACTTCCTAATGAAAATTGTCCATTTTCATCTTGGTTCTTGACGCAACATGAGTCTGAGCATTGTCGTGAAGCAGAATGATGCCCGTAGAGAGTAGTCTCCGCCAGTAGTTTTGAATAGCACGTCTAAGTTTTAATATTATTCACTTCTCAGAATTTTAAGAAGAATATATATGTTATTTATATTCCTTGGGAAAAAGAAGAAAAATGCTTTTCCGGTCCCAAAAAACCATGGCCATGATTTCCCATGTTGAAGGTTCTAGTTTGAACTTTGGTGGTCGTGTAGGTGAGTTTGAAAAATGCCAGTGAATGGATTCATGTTTATTCTCTGGAGTGTTGTACGCAATTCACGTTTCATCACAGGTCGCAATATGACTCAAGAACTCGTCACTATCCTTATGATAGGGCTCCAAAGAGAACAAAGAATGTGCCATTCGATTTGTTTTGTGTTCATCTGCCAACATTTTAGGTGCCCATCTCGCACACATTTTTTTGTAGGGAAATTTGTTTTTACCATGTGATGAACTACTGATCTACCTGATAGTGAAGCACCTGTTTCGGTGAATTTTCTCATCAACTTTTTGTATCAAGTACTCATTCATGACAGCAGACCGTCCAGATCATTCATCACGAACATTTTTTCTTCCTTAATTAAAACACCTACAGCATAAACGCACATTTCCATCATTTATTACACATTCACCATAAGCTTCAATACTTCTTCAAACACTTCTTTGGCCACCAAGATCTCTCTCTAATTGAGCATGTCTGGGATATGATGAAAAGTTGACTGCATCTAACAGGAAATGTTGATGACCTTATCCGGAGCAAATTTGGCAAGAAATACCGATGAGACCATTAGAGAGTTTTATCACTCTATGCCACGACTTGTAGCAGATTGCATCCTGGCTAGATGTGGGTCAACACCTTTTTGAGCTCATTACTTTGTAGCTATGTAACTCTGAAATAAATCATTCAATTTTTATGAAATTTTAATCATTTTCTATTATGTACATAGTTTTCCTATCCACCAATTTTGTCTGCATCGGATAACTCCTTCCTGGGGAGTCGTTTTTTTGTTATAGAGTGTATATGCGTGTTTCATACAATTGATATTTTTTAGTTTAATACACATAAGAAATACAATTAAATTCCTAAAAAATTTGAAGCAATTGGATGAGCTCCTTGAAGTCTTGTTTTTCCTTCACCCAATCCCATCCCTAACATCTTAGATTTATAACTTACGTACATATGAAAAAGGAAATCCTTATGTTTGAGCGAAATTCAAAAAAGTATGAAGGTTTGAATACAAATGTTGTGTTGCTAAAGCAATTCATGTTACCAATGCGTGTAACTATTTATTAAATGGGAGCAAAATAATTTGACATTTTTCATAGTTTAAGTTTTATTTGGATGCTAACTGATGACAGAAATAGATGAGTTACACACACATCGACATATATGTATATGTGTGTGTTCTTTATATGTATAAGTATTTATATAAATGCATACACCCAATTTTACGTTCGTTTTCTAAAAAACAACTTTAGAAAATGGTGCAAAAATATTTCGTGTTAAAAATACATGCGACTTATGGTGAATTTGGAGATATGTTCCTCAACTTTAAAAAATCTTGTAAGACGAAAAAACTTTAAATATATTCCCAAAAAAATATGGAAAAGAAGTAATAATGAAATCCATATTACATATTTAAAAAAAAAAACAATTCATTTTTATCACAAAAAAATTAAAATTAGTGTACAGGGAAATTTCAGTCTAAAAGTATATGCAACATATGAAAATTCAAATTGAAATTAATAATAAAACTACTAACTAACATCTATTCATACAAACTGACATCTATTCATACAAACTGACATCTATTCATCACTACTTGATAACATGCGTACACCTTTATTACGAACTGGATGAAAAATGCTACCATCAGTAGAAATGTCAGATATGTCTAGCACAACTGTCGGCTTTGATCAAAATGGAAAGTTTAATTCGTTATTAACAGAAATGTTTTTTTTTTGTGGTTACAAATTCTTTTATTAGTGGCTTTTTTTTTGGTTTCTCAAGTTGCCTAAATAATTCTTGATATCCTGTTAAAAATTTAAGATTACGTTGAAATTTTATTACAGCATACTCTGTGCAAGCACCATGAAAAAGTTGTTCCATACTTGTAGCAACTTCTAGCCCTCACGAATTAAATCACCTGTTAATAGCTGTTTTTCTCCTTCGACTTCGTCATTATCTTTATTATCATAATTTGCCAGAAATTCAATCAATTCTTCTTCACGAATGGGCTTTCTAGCGTTAATTGTTCGATGTCAGCCGTTTGCATGTTGTTAAAAACTACGCCACCAATTACATTTAATAGAATTATAATTTCAGAACACACAACTGATTTTTGTATTATGAAACTTCCAATTTCACGCATGCTGCCAAAATTTTTTCCAAGTATTTAATGCTGAAGTATGAAATGCTGTGTTCAAGTAGAAGTACAACGAAACGAAGAAAAAAAAGTGATTATAAAATTCGAATATTCCCCGTAACTCCATAATACAAAATAATCAAGCCATGAAGTAGACCAAGTCATTCACGCATGTGCGGGCATAAACCTACCATTTTCTGATTAAACTTTCAGAATTAAGAAAAAATGCATTTTCGGGATTCGTGCTAAAACAAATATTCGTGTAAAAAGGTATTGTTGAACCGTGTTATTTCAAAATCGCTGAAATAACACGGTATAGAAATGAGTTGGGTGTATATATATATATATATATATATTTCATAAAAACTGCAGATAATGAAGTAACAAGAAGTCAAAAAATACCAATAGCTATTTACGGAAACCGAAAAGAAATACTGAAATTTATGTTATTTTAAGCGTATTCAGTATTATGTATGGCGATAATCTTTTTCTTATCATAATTTAATTGAGATATTCTTTGCAATTATTTAAAATTTTAACTTTTAAAAGATTTTTTTTTTTAAATTTTAATCTTTCGATCAAACTAGTTTAGGATTTAAGTTTTGATCGTATTTACTTCGGTTTACCTTTTCTGTAATGTAATTTTATGAGTGGTTGTCTGAGATTTTTTTAAACACGATTTCTATGTCTAATTTTAAGAAGTTATCCTTGTGTGTAATTAATTTGATTGTAATGCTTTCATTTTAGATAATACCACTGCGCAAAAATTTGTTTTTTGGTATACGTTAAGGAAATTTGGTTCATTACTGTGGGATCTGATACTTTGACCACTACTGTAATTGTATTTCGAGTGCAAACATAATATAATTTATATCAGAGTCTTAAATTTTTGCTCTGAGTTATCGAAATAACTTTTTTTCTTCTTCTTAAGCTTTCATTATTGTTATACAAATGTTTTGAGGAAACAGTCGTTGAATTTTGCGATTGAGTTGGTACATCGTAAGATTTTAAAATGTTTTCTTCCTCAACAAAATCCCTTTCAGCTTTCCCCCAATTGGCTAATTGAATTTCTTTAAAAAGAGGCATCGTTCTCATGGGTTTGGCAAAACTCCTTCTCTGCCTGGTAGGGATGAATTCCCCTCGTTACTCTCCAAAAGACTCTTCCTTTTCCAGATGATAAGCCCTGAAGATCATGATAGAAAGGAGCGCAAGTGTTTTTAGAATTTAAGAGTTGAGGGTCAGGTTAGCGATTTTTTGAAGAAAGCATGTTTTTTTTTTGTTGTTGTTGTTGTTTATTACTATTAAGAATCTTGTATAGAAAGAGAAACATTGAAATCTTTAGAAGTTGTGTTAAGCGTGAATGACCTTTGCATGAGATATATTTTTCAGTTGCGATTGGAAAGGTAAGAATATTTTCTTTTTGTTTGGTTCCTTTGCTGGAGAGTTGATTTTGTTTATTGAAATTTTTGCAGTAAGGGACAATTTAGCGGAACTTTGCTCTCACATTTAAAAAGGAATGTTGAATCCTTTTATTCTCGGAGGGGCTGCATTTTGGAAATAGATGTATTTTTTTTCCTTTCGTGTGTGTTATACATATGAATTTTAGTTGTTGGACAGTAGGATTGTTGCGATTGATTTTCGCGCTGAAAGGTTTCTAATTGCACATAGGAGATAGTCTTATCTATAATTCTATAATTTAAGTTTAAGCAGTGTTGGTTTATTTATTTTTTCTGTCTTTCTCTATAATTTGCGGTTTTTTTTTTTGTTTCTTTTTTTAATTTTTAAATTTGAATAATTGAAGTGTGTGATTTTGTATCGTGTGACGAATTTTAGTGCTGTATTTTGAAGAGTTTGGTTGACAGTTAGAGTTTTTAATTAATTGCGAACTTGGTTAAGCCATGATTAGTGAGTTACATCCGAGTGTTGTTTCATGATTAAGGATTTCAATTGTATTATGATGTTTTTTAAATTGTGTTTGATTTGCAAAGAATTTTTGCCGTTTATTGCTAATAGATTATGTAAATTTTTAATAGATTATGTAGAATAGCTAACAGATTATGTAAATTTTTAAAGTTATTTACATAATCTATTAGCTATTCTGTTGGGCTATAATGTAAAACTCATTAGATTTCTGAGTTAATTTTTGTACTCGTATTACGATTTTAAAGTTATGTTTAAGTGATGTTGACTTCACAAATTTTGAAATTCAGTAATGTTTGATTTTCTTAATCCCAGTTTTCTCTGTTTTTTTTTTTTTAAATATGTATAGTGTTTTCAACATTTACAAAAGTGTTTTTCGTGAATTAAGAATTCCTTTTTATATGGTATAAATATTTGAGATTTTAATTTTTTTTTCAAATTAGTTTTTCCAAAGTACATTTTTGCACTAGGAATACAAATGAATGTTTAACTTGTTGAATTTTGGTATCAATTGGCTTCTCCATGCTAAATTTTACTGTATGGCAAATTTCATTTCTTGTAACTAAATTTTAGTAAGCGTTTGGTATTAATATGGTGAATTATCCCATTTTTTAATGAATTGTGTGTATTATTCTATTCTACTTTTAAAATTTTTATCTTTTCATATGGCATTTTGATAGTTTTGTAGTTTTTCAAAAAACATTTGCCCAGCATTTTGTCAATATACATCATTTTTATGTACTAATCAGCTTTAACTATTGTGTTACATTTGTTGTGACTTGTTATTGCAATTTTTTTATTTATTCAATTTTTGATTATTTTGTACATTAATGTAGGAATATTAGTTTTAATTTACTTGAACTTAATATGCTAAATACTAATTTTATTATTGGGTTATTTGAATTGAATTCATCTTCTTTCAGTTTACATCGAATCTGTTTGAACAATTTCTTAAGTGTTGATAATATTTTTTTCAATATCTTTTGATTAATAACTTGATATAAAACTTGAGAGAAGTGTTAAAGGTTATTAAATTTTAAAACATTTTTGACAATTAATAACATTATTTTATGGTCCTTGTGCGAATATTTTGTGATATTATGTACTGAAAATAACTGAAGGTAATTTGAGGCAAATTGAAGGCAACTGGAGTTCAATTTGAAGAAATTCGAAATTTCGAGGTTTTTATTATTTTCGGGCAACGTCAAATACACATGGTAAAATTTGGAAAACAAATAATCATGAATAATTAAGTCTTAATAAGTATTATTGATCTCTCTTCGGAGAGCTTTTTTTATATATTTTCAGTTGACATTTTCGAAGTATTCCGTTATCTGCTTTACCTTTCGTTTGTTAGAAGTATGATTTCCCACGATAATGGAACAGTGAATATTAATTTGGAATAACATCTTTTAGATTCTTTGAATTTTCTCCTGAAAGATTCTTATAGGACCATTGCATGTTTAATGTTCAGAAGTGTGCAATTTCAGGTGGGAAGTAGCTTTTCTCTCTCTTTGTTGCTATTCTGCATGCCTCCTTACTTCACTCTTAAATGAGATGCTCGCCAAAATTTAGACACATACATTCCGATATTCACACGTACAGATTCACACTCACGAAACACACATAAATCACTCTAACTTTTTTAAGCAATGAAACATATCTAATTTACTTGATGGGGCACCACAAATATATCCTCCTCCAAGTAAGAATTATTAACTTTAATCGTTTTGCTTAATTACACTAATTGAATGCACCAAATGATGGTCTAATCACTTCAATAACTGTCCGTAATCTTACTATTTTACTCTCGTATGTGATTGTAGGACCATTATACGATCTCACTTACCACAATAGGAAAAAATCATTCGGCCCAACTAATCTAATAAATTCATAGTTTAAAGTAATAAATTAAATGAGAGGAAAAAAACTGCTTTACATAATAAAAGATATATTAAATTTTATGCATCATTTTACAAAATTTATATTGTATAATTATAATAGACAATCAAAGCATACACACATATATATATATATATATATATATATATATATATATTAAAGATGCATAAATATTTTAAAGACATTTATACCGTTGTACTACTGATTACAATAGCTAAAGAGTTTCTTTAAACGTTTTATTTATAATTATTAAAGCTTATTAAATAAACATATATGAATAAAGAAACATTAAATTGAAATTAAATTAAATGGAAGATGAAAATCTTAAGAATATTCAAATCACATATATTAACAAAGGTCTTCTGAATTAAAACTCTTTAAAAAGAAAGAAACAAAAACATGGATATTAAATAATTTATATCGCTCTTTCAGACTTTAGATTGAAATGAGTGGTTAGGCATGGTTTTATGGATCCATGTATGTATCTCAGCACTACTTTATGACAAAATTTAGAAAAATCCATTATTTGAAAGATGGTAATCAAAGCAAAAAAATTCTTGAATTCTAGGATTCAGAAAAAAAAATATAAGCTAAGGAATGAAACTCTAAATCTACTGAAATAACCTTCTAATATTGTCTGATTTAATAATAAATAGCATTGGCTCTAGTAACATTAAAACATTTTTAAAATGTGACAACATACTCTAAAAAGTAGAGTAATATGGCGTCAGATAAATTTGAAGTATAATCTAATAATAAAACTGAGAAAAATTATACTGCAAAGCTACTAAATTTTAAAATTGCAAAACTTCACATAACAAAAAGTTTATTTTAAATAATTCAATCAATTTAAATTTTATAAAACTTATATTTATCTCCAAATTTTCTAATTAAATTTTAAATGAAAAAAAATCTATCGACTAAAATTAGATTTACAAATATTACAAATAAAACACAAAAAAATACAGATAAAATGAATAATTATTTTACCTGTAATATTAAAGTATTTAAATGTACTCTAGAAATGATTCTAATAATAGCAAATATAATTATTCCATTATTTGCTTTACAAATTTTAAATGAGTATTTAAAAATAATATAATAATTTGTTTTAATACATAAATGTAAAATTTCCTATAATTAGCTAAATTTAATATATTTTACGAATTTTTTTACTATATTTAAGAATACGTTTCTAAAAATATGTACGAGAACACGTTGATATTCCAGAATAGGTCCCTGTTAACATAAAAATTTAAACTAGCACTTTTATCAAAATTACTGCTGCAAATTGTATTATTAATAATTTCTGATTTATTGTTTAAGTATTCTATGACATTTCATTTTTATTTGTTTGAAATAATTTTTAAATAAGGTCTTTTAATAATTATAGGTTTTAAGGACATTAATAAATCTAAAAAATTTCAAATAATTTATACCAATGAGTTATTCTTCCTATGTGTAAATTTATAGTGTTAATAGAAATAAGTTTTATAGGCTCTTCGGAGGTGGTTGTAAGGTTCGGTCCTTCGTGATGACCTACTTTTTCTACTACATATCTATCGTGAGGGTTGACTTTGGTGATTTTATAGAGTCTTCAGAATGTCGTTCTTAGTTTAAGTCCAACTCCAAATTGTGTTCTTTGGCTGGCTAATATATCACCTTTTTTTGTATTCCGAAGATTTTTTTCTTTCCTTGTTGTAGGTTGTTGGATTTAGCATCTTTTCTTAGTAATTCTCGTTGTTCATGTAATTCTTTAACCAATTCTTCGAGGAGCAAGTCTTTAATTCTGACATCTTCTTTGTATCTCATTCTAGTACTAATCAAAGTTCAAATTGTGACCATCTAGGGCTTCGACAGGGAGTTTTTTAAGTATTCTTTGAAGTCGATCGATATACTTGTATCATTTAGTAGAATTGTCTAAATTTATCTATTTATTTACTGCTTCTCTTTTTGTAAATACTAATCGGCATGGTAATTGCCAAACTGGTTCATCATCCTTCAATATAATTCGCATGATGACGTCAGTACTTGCTGTGTTTTCGTAAGTTCCTTTTTAATTTCAGAATTTTCTATGTGATTCAATTCTACCATTTCGACCTTTTTCTCTAGTATCTGCATTAAGAGTGCTTGATTTTCATATTTAACAAATTCTGCACCATTCTTCGTGAAGTTGACAGATACTCGTTCTAAAATATCTGAACCTATGACTGCTTCGAACTTTAGTTTTGTTATGGGGAGCATATGCAAAGTTAGTGTATAATTTTCTTCATTCATCTAAAATTCTTGTTCGAAAGATCCTATCGTAGTGACTTGAGCATCACGTATACCGGTTAAGAGAATTTTGTTCTTCACTAACTTCGTTGGATCGATTCTTCTTCTTCTGGTTTTTCCTCGTAGTAAACTGACGGTACTTCCGGTGTCGATAAGCGCTGTAATTTTCTTGTTTCCAAACATTATTTCATTGGTGCGTAGACTTTCTTGATTGATAGTGGCACATGTGGCTTTAGGCTTGCTTGTTTCTCCCGTGAAATGCATAGTTCTATTCGACTGGCTTTTATTTGGCCTTTATCAAAATTGTCGAATCTTCTAAACCTGGAGTAATTCGTTAGAGCTTGATTAGAAACATTAGAACTTGAATATCTTTCTCCTCTGTGAATTCAGTTTTGGATCCGTCCATTTAATCCCTGGCGATTTCCTTTATAATTTCCGTGACTGGCGGATTGAGCCTCATGATGTCGATTGTAACTCGTGGACATTTCAACTTGCCTATTTGATTTGTTCTGCTCGAAATTTCGTGGATATTCAAATTGTCGAAATTGTTCTCGTGCTCTAAAATTTTGTTTGCCCGCAAAATTCGCATTGACTGGCATTTTATTAAAAATTCAAGTTAACTGGCGAAACGTTTCGACAGTTAACTTGAATTTTTTAGCTGCAGTTCATATACGTGTCATATTTGTTTGCTATTTCAACTGGTTCACTTATGACGATGCGAGAAATTTTGGAAGATAAGATTCCGATCAGTTCCTAAGAGTCCTAAGAAACTCAAAGTTCATTTGGAATAGTTAAATGTTGCACTTGACGTTCGAAGAGATTAAATATAAGCTAATATCTTCTTTTATTTAGGGAGAAATTTTGATATTTCCTTGATTAGTAATTTTGAACTGTCGGTTTCGTCAACCATTTTGTGTAATTTGATTTGATTTTCTAGTTTTAATCGCTCTAGCCTAATTTCATTTTTATCTTGACATTATTTTTTTACAAACTCTCGTTTTCGTTGTTCTTCAGAAAGAGTTTGAAAGAGCAATTTTTCTTCAAATTCTTGTAATCGTTTTATTTCAGCAAGGGCTTTTAGAACACAAATAAAACACAATTTAGATGATTGACAAGGATCACAAACTAGAAGAAGAAGCAATTAATGCATGTTGATGATGATGCAATATTTGTCATCTCGAAAAACTGTAGTAGTCAATGTAGACGAGACACAAATTTTCTTTGTAGTTGGATGTTCATCAGGATCTTAGCCCTCATATTTCTCGAGGGTCTGTCGTTGCTAGGAATTGGCCATTCTCTTTGTAGAGGCATATGTCCACATTAGAATCAGCATCTGGGAAATTTTAATGACCTCTTGTCGAGTGTCTAATTCTTTTTTTTAAAGTCATCTCAGGAAATCTCCCATCAAGTTTGTAGGTATCCCGGGTCGAATACCCATGCGTTTTGTGGGAGGTATCTGTCTGGACAAGACAACTCCTGGTGCTTCGGTGTCTAAGTAAGGGTGTTGGCATTTAACAGTTCATTGAAGAAGTTCTAAGTTAAATCAATATTTTATTCTTGATTAGATGAAGTAAGACTTACAATATTACTACGTACATGTGATTTTGGATTAACCAGTTTCCTCCAGTTATACGAATGGCTACCCAATTTTAACACATATCGGCGATGGACATTCGAACGTGCACTAGGGTTCAGAAACATCGGGTGAAGAGAGAAGACGGAGAATAGCAGAGAAGTGGAGATAGAGAACTAAGCGCTTCGCGGTTTTGTTCAAGAATAAGGGAAGATGCGTGAGCTATTATATGATACTATTTCGTGGTGCTATCTATTGAGTAACTAAGGAATTAATTTTCAATATATTTTAAAATACAGCTAATACTTTGATAATTAGCTGGAAAATCCTACATACACACACACACACACATATATATATATATACATACATATATATATATATATAT
>BMAW01020468.1:0-11439 GCA_019974015.1 Nephila pilipes
ATTCACATTATCTGTACTGTTTGTTTAAACATATTTATAGTTTTTTTTAACTCTCTGTAACAGCGTTTATTTATTTTGAATGGGTTTTAATAATTGAACAAATCTCTATTGTCTCTGGATGTTTCCAAGCTGGGAGACATTTTCCAGAAACAGTGTTAAAAACGCGATGAAAGCAATCTATTAAGAAATTGAATGTATGGCTGAATGAATTGAAATTTGCTTATAAAATTGCGTAATTTTTGAAGGGTTTAGATGAAATTTTTATTCCTACGGCGGATATGAGAATTACATTTATGAGTTGTGTCCACTTGAAACACTCAATATCAATGAACATTTTTATTTTCTTAAAGAAGAGTGATTTCTAAGAATCGTTGCTGAAATATGTTTTTTTTTATTAATGTGCATTCATTGACTTTAACTAACTCTTTACAATGAATTATGTGAAAAGTACGATAAAATGTGAATTATGACTATTCTATAGTAAGCGATTAACAGTAGTGAATAGTATTTTTGTTGTCTCTTGAAAATTCATATTTTTTTTATTGTTTGGAACACACAAACCACCTTATTTTCAAAAAGGTATCATTACCTAAAACTATTTGTTGGAAAGTGTTACTTTCTGTAGATTTACTGTACTGGAAATGAATGCTCTCGAACTAGCGGGTCTTTGTTAAGCATATATCTTATCCTTTATTATGCGTAAAAAAAAGTGATGGTAGCTGCATATAGTTTGCTCAGTTCTTATAAAAATTGAATGCTCATTAAATTGTGTAATAAAATATGTGCGGATCTCTATTACGATAATTTTTATCAACGGAAGATTTGTGAAAAGAATTTGTGTCTTGGGCATGTACTTGGAAAGTCCATAATTATGTTTTAAATAAACGCATGGGTCATTTCTAAGAAACTTAGTTGAGTATGTTTTCTCTTTATGTCTGTAAACCATGTAATAAAATATGAATTATTTGAGGCGGTGACACGAACTCTTCTACAGTAGTCATATCAAATGAAATTCAAAGAAAATGTTCTGTAAAGAGTGTTTGTACCCACTTAAAAGTTATCTGTTATTCTATATAAATGCATTGATTTTGCATGGATATTTCAGAAAGCGGATTCAAACTATGTTCTGATAATGCTTTTGATGAAAATGTCCATTTCATTTGGCTTATATAGTTGTGAAAAAGTGTAATAAAATACTCCCGTGGTAAGCGTAGTGGACAAAAATTTGTATAGTTAGTATTTAAGATTGCATAAGTATTTATGTTGTCTTCTTTCTCCGGATACCACTATTTTCGGAGAAACTTTATGTTATTTTGCTTTCTATCAATGTGTATTTAAATTTTTTTTTATTAAAATGTGCTTCCTTTCCTATAGTGATTGAAACACTTGTTTTATTTTGTAATGGAAGTCAAAGTGATATGTCTGAACGAGAAAATTATGTCGTAAGAGTAATTAAAATGGTTGATTTATTTTTTCTACAATGACTTGAATGTTTCATTGACAATAATGAAGTTTAGGTGCTTCCTCCAGGAGAAGATGCCTCCACGTAAGTACTAAGGTAAGTGCTATAGGATGTTTCTGAATTCATTGATACTTTGCTTCAAATTTTATTTAAAATCTACAGAGAATTGGACATGTGCACGAACAGTGCTTTTAAGCTCTAATGTGTGAAGGTAGAGAGGATCTTTTGGTTGCTACTTTTTTTGAATTTCAATCTATAGGCACTAGTTGTAGGTAGTTTTAAATTCTAAATGGCCTCCTCTACTGAGGCTTCGACATCTGCACGAACAGTGCTTTGGAGCGCTAATGTGTGAAGGCAGAGTCGATGCTCCGGTACCGAGGAGGGACTCTTTTTAATTTATGTCCATAGGGAGTCAGTTGTTGTAAATGATACATATCTGAGGATGGGGGGGGAGTGCATCTATTTTTTATATGTACATAATTTGTGCTAAATGCATAGAATTAGGGAAAATGAAATCGGAGTAATTTGAACACATAGAAAATGTCTTTTGAGAGAAGGTCTGTATTGTATTTGATGCATACTCCGGACAGTCTGGTGCGAAGGTCTGGGTCTCGTAATTTAAAAGGTTTCGAAACTTCTCCCGAATGGCAGTAAGGGCGGGAAAAGATTCTTATAATTTACCCTACCGGTTGGTATGATGAAGTCGTCTTTTCTTTTAAGATCAGTTTTTCTAGATGAAATGGGTGGAAGAGAAACCTCCGCTTTGTTGAGATGGTCGTTGTCATTGGAAAGAGGACGCCCTTTTCGATCCTTGGCTGGAGCGCTTTGAAGGTTTCTCACGACTCCTTGCTCAGTTGAGTTGTCTCCTTCCGTTTTCTGTCCGAGTTCGTTTCTATGGAAGAAGAGATATAACTATCTTCGCTCAGTGAGATGGTCCGTGAAGTCTACGGTTGGCCACCTTTCGAAATTGCATTTATGTTTCTGGACGTCTGAGAGCGTAGGAATTTGGATAACGAATGAAGTGGATATTCCCATTAAGCCAAATTGGATGCCCTTTAATACGATGGCCAGCGAGAAAAGACAAATGGAGCGTGGAGGTTTCCTTCCCCGATTCTTTGATCGGTATGTCGGAGAGTAAGGATGGGAAAGTAAAGCATACAATTCTTCCGAGTTCCCAAGTGTCGGTGCAGCCTCGATAGTGGTGGTGTTAGTAGTGTCGACCCGGAGAGGCCGAGAGATACCATTTTGTGATAGCTAACCATGGACAGTGTGCCTCACTTCGTAGGAAATTCGTTTTTTCTAGATGTCGCGACAAGTTCTTAATGAATAGTTAAAGGTTAGTTATTTTAAGCTATTGTAAATATTTAACACGAGAACACTTTTCGTGAGGAAGGGAAAATATTTCAACTGGACCGATTCTCGAGAAAAGAGAGCCGTCTCGCATTCGGTGTTTGCAGATGAAGAAGAGGTATCTAATTTTTCCAAAATGATAAATTTATATAACTCCTTGAAAAGTTTTAAATCGGAGAAATAAGATTGATATGGTTTATTTACTTTTTTAAACTAAAAAAAAGTGCTCTCTCTTTTCCTTTGCAGGTGATATGAAGGCTGAACTTTTGCATGTTTTGTTATGTCGCTAATAATTTTGTCCCAAATTCCCTGATATAAAGAGAAGGTGCTAATTTCCTGAAATTGAATCCGGAGAGTCTATTTCTTTGTCCTGAGACTCGGGGGGAGGAGGTATTGCAGGATTATAAGTTCATTAAGGAAGTCTATTGTTAGATATTGGGTTCTTTTCGATGATTGATGACCGGTGTGGTGCTCAAATGGAAAATAATAATTGCAACATTCGGTCCCTATTTCTTTATTTCCAGTATACTAAGGAACACGTAACAAAATAAGTGGATTCAGTTCGATTGAAAAACACATCGTCCGTCTTCTTCCTCCCTCGTGGTTTTTTCACTAACCACGTTTTTCCGCACTCGGTTTCACATCTCCCCTGCTAGTTCCGTCTCCTTCGTTCGGTCTAGGGTGTTCGAATCTCTCCCACGTTACCAGGTCCTTTTCTATGTACCTGATCGGCTGCCAGATCTCTCATGTGCTTGACCTGTTTCCAAGAGATTGTGCTAGATCCTTACATTAATGTCGGAGGATAATCACAAAAGCGATATCGAGGGCGGAAATGATTGCAGGGGTGTATGGAATTTAAGTACTTGTGATGTGGCTTTTTTTTAATCAAGTTAAAGGGATGAATTATAGGGAGAAATGAAAAAAGTGTGTCTTCTGCGATGACGATCATTTGTATAGCAGGCGAAATGAGGAATTATGTGAGCATTCAGTGAACATCCGAGATTGTGCTCGGCGAGCAAAATTTTCTTAAATTCCTAGAGTCTTTCAATAGTAAGCGTTCTATCTAAATATTGTGTAGGAGATATTGAAGTTGGCTCCGGGGAAGTCGAAAATATGGCTGCTCGATTAATGTTTACTTTGATTAGCATTATTTTGAGCTCTTAAGGCTCCCATCAACACGCCACCACGAATTTCCCTGCCTAATGTTAATCCTATGTAGTTACTTACTTAAAGTCTTACATCTAAAATATTTATTTAAACTGCATGGAATAAAGTGCATTTGAAAGAGCATTAAAAAATGAAGGCTTCCGTGGAGTTACTTTTTTTCTGATTTTTGTAAGTATTTTTAAATTTTTATTAAAGATCTGAAACTCCGGCGCACTAAATTGATCATAAAAATACTTTGAATAATCGGACAAAAGAGTAATTCCACAGAATCTTTCCTTTTTTTTATGCTCTTTCAAATGCATATTTTTAAAAAAAATTGAATTTATTTCGCTGCTTGTAATTTGTTGAGACCGCAAAGAAACAAGGAAAGAGGGGAAAGCAAAATTAAGAGTCTCGCCTCAGTGCTCCAGGATACATGGTAAAAACACGTTGACAAAAGGAGATTTACGATTCTTTGAGGGAGGGGGAAAGTCGGCCGAGTTCTGAGAATTTGTAGTAGGTGATCTGAGAATTCCTCTTTTAAAGCTTTATTTACAGTTGCGTAATATCCGTTGAAAGTTTATCTAACTTACTATACAGATATCTATGTGGTATTTCCTAATGTTTAAAAAGTAAGCTTCATACTCGATTTCTTAAAAAAAGAAGTAATCGTTCATTTTTATATATATATAATTACAAAAAAAAAATTCTTTTCTGAAAATTCGATAGATTTGGGAACAAGATTATAATTAAAAATCAGGAGCTACTGCAAATTTCAGGAAAAAAATATTGCCTTTTTGTAATGTGGAAAAAAAAAAAAAAGGTCACAAAATAGAAAAGATATTTATAGAAAATGATTTTTGGGATAATATGACAAAAAAATTAAAATTCTTTTATTTCAATTATCTATTACCCGAACTTGTTGATCCACGATATCCCAGGTCGATGCCCATGAGTAACCCAGCTTCGATTCTGCAGAAAAAAAAAAAAAGAACCGAAAAATTATTTAAATGTAAATTTTTAGTTATTTGGTATCCCTGAAATTACAATAGTAATACTGTTGAAGCTTTTCTTGATATTCAATTAATCTGCGATATGATATTGTAAGACGAGAATTTTGAAGAAATTATAAATTATTATTTTTTTTATTAACATTTACATGTGTTAGAATTTTATAATCATATAGCTATGGGAAAATGTTATTTCAATATATTTGTTTTGCATGTGTATTTTTAAAACGCATTTTTCTGTATTTCACTTAGTGTGAGTGTCATCAAATTTTCGATCGTTAATTTAACCAACTTCCCAATAAGCTAGAGCTCTGAAACTTTGGGAATCGTTCTTACACGCCTAACAATGCAATATTTAGACATTTGCCACTAGTTTTAACTAATTTTTCAATAATTGTTTTTAATAACGTAATTTGTGTAGTAACCTGGCGCCATCTATGGAAGATATATTGAATTACGCAGAGAGAGTAATCTTAAAGACGAGAGAGATATGAGGTTTCTTAAAAAGTTTTAACTAATATTTCAATATTTTTTTATTAAACTTTGCCACCATTTAAAAACGTTGTTGTTCGAAAACGTTGTTTCGAAACGTTTTTTTTTTTTATCTCGAAGTATTATTATTATTGTGCATCACTGTTAATATTACACTTAAAACCCGAAAGTAACTATTTTATTTCAGTTGATACTACTGTATATACTTATTCGAGAGATTACCCACAAAATATTTCAACTACATTTACGTGGAAAGATTTTGAAAATAGGACTAGCACACATATTTTTTAAATAAATTACCATTTTCGTATATTAGTGTATGCAATATATTTCATACATTAAGTGTATTGCCATTTTCATACATCAGCAACACATGCGTGTTGGATAACTTACGAAGAGAAAGAGAGAGAAAAGAAATTTGCTTTTTTCCAAAAAAAATTATGAATTTATATTTAAAAGAAAAATTGTTCAAATTGTTATGATAAAATTGAATCGATATCTACATTTATTATTTACGTGACCATTTATTACTATTTTTTTTCAAAACTCCATTTGTAGGAATCAGATTAAAATATATTGAGTTTTTATGATTAAATGGAGAATACAGAGAAAAAATTTATTGCATTAATTTTTTTCTGATTCTTATATATGTGAACAATTTTACATGGCTAATACATTTCTCAAGAACGGAAACATTATTTTACTGCTTTGAAACAGCGTATGGAGTAGCCAAATGGTTATGCTCGCTAATTTGTGGCTAGTGATCTTTTAGTCGCAACGAGGGTTCAAGGCCTATTTTCCTAGAACCGCCACCGTGTTTCAAATTTAAAAAACAATAAATGGCTCTCATGTTTCTTCCAATTGCGACACTAATAAATATTCAAACCTTACAAATTTTGTTTTAAGATTTCGACCTCGAATTAGCTTTCCCCCTTCTCTTTAGTATAGCAACTAATGCAGAATGAAAATTATTAAATGGATGTTAGATGAATAAAGCTCTGCTAATAAATATTAGCCACCCAAAAGGCTATTGTTTTCTAAACTGAATAAATGTTGTACCTGACCACTTTTCAAAAATTAACTTGGTTTTGCGTACTTATTTAATGTACGCTTTCGCCAGTAACGAACTTAATTTTCAAAAATACGCCATTACAAATTTCTCCAGAATTTTTTGAAGGATTGAAATAAAATATATGCAATATATGTTTGATACCTGCTTTCACCACTAATGAACTCAATATTCAAAAATATATCGTCATAAATCTCCCCCAATCCGACGTGTTATGAATATTGAATGTTGATTTTTGTGTTAAATTTCACGACGAATATTAATGCACTCGCTGGTAATTTTGATAACACGTCAGTAAGTTTCTTTTCACATTCAGATTGATCAAGCCTATTCTCTGCGTTGATAATGTAATAGGTTATTTTAATTGGCTGCAAAACTGAAATTTTATCATTAATCTTTCAAGGACTTCAAATTAAATTTTTTTTTTGTGCGTCATTGTGACAAAGTAATGCATTAGTATTTAGAATACTAACGAGAATATATTATACATAGTACGTTGCTTCATAGTTTTTCAAACACAAATGCAAAAAATACGCAAACGCTACGGACGTCATAAAATACGTACCATGACGTACGACGTTAAGGAATGAATCACGACTCCTAATTGCTTTTCTTCCCTCTTTTTAACTCCTGACGTATGTACACATAAGATACGATAGCTATTAAACTGTTACATAGCTATTATTATTATTAAATATTTCATTCTGGTTATGCTTGTTTTTATTAATTTAAATGATTTCATAAACTTTCAATATAAATGGACAACCACGAGAAAAACACTGGCTCTGCCCATGTTATTTGACATCCGACTTACTTTAATTTCCTTTATGGAAAGCGAGGAATAACGTTTCGGGTTAGTACGTTTTTTCCCACTGCACCTTAAACTTTTTTTCTCTTGCCTTAGCCATCAAAATTAAATGACTCGTATTTTTTTTTTCTTGGTAATTCAAAACCTTCCTGTATCGGATTACCAAAAACTACTTGCATTAATTTTATAGTTATTCGTTAGTTAAAATACATATCTCCTTTTATCCCCCAGATGAAATAAACTCGTTTGAACTATTTCAACACAGCATAAGTAGTTCTCTAAGCCCTGAAAGGCCGAGAACATAACGCGAAGAGGCGCTGAAACTATGTCTTATTCAAAGTTGATCAATATGCTTGCTAAGTTTAAGTTAAAAATTCAAGAATTAAATACTAACGTTATGTAAAATGAAAAATTTACACTGTGGTGAGAGTCGGTCATTATTTGGCTCTTGTGCCATTTCTTAATCTAATATATTAATAAAAAATACAAAACTCTGAGGACACTCAAGAATAAAATAGCTTCTTTATTTATTATCAATGTAGAATAGCTAAGGTCGCTCTCTCTAGAGCCTAACACACAGTCGTAATTTACGTCTTCTCTAAGAAATCCTTCTTACCAGTTCACTCGTTATTAACTCTCTTCGACGTAGTAACTATGTAGCTAAACATTTTGAGTGAAGTTTAGTTTTAATTAACGTCGCACTAGAAGCAACACGAGGGCTATAGGCGACGGACCTCGTAATTTTGATCCACGGTCAAGTGACGAGGACGACACCTGACCTGGCACCCCCCTCTCCTAACATCCACACCACGCTAACGGTAGGACTTTGGGCCCCGAACAGATTTAACGTGCATCAGCCCCGGCTACACTGCGGGTCTTTGGCGGCCAAAGATCGAACCCGCGACTGAACGAAAACCGCCGGCCGCTAGTCTACGACCTTGACCACTAGGCTACCGCGGCCCCCACATTTTGAGTGAAACTGTCTTCATTCCATAAAACTATCGGAAGAATTTCTCTCCGAATAACAATTCTCTGACACAGTAAATACTTATCCTCTATCTCCCTTCATTTCCTCTTAATTCTATTTCATTTACATATTAATATATTTAAATCACTTCACTTCATTTCTACCTTCATCTAGTTTATCTAATAACGTTTCATTTTGGTTGGGAAGAAATTGTATTTTGTGCAATTCAAATTAATATCAAGTCCCCGAAGTTTGCGAAGAGAAAATCGCAAATAGACCAACGTCACAATACCTCCCAATAAGGGACATCCACCGGACCTGACATGTTGTCCCTCAAATTGAGGTGTCCTTTCTTCAGAGGATACCCGTACTGAACAAATATAATTTAATTAGATATTCTTACATCAAGCTTTAAATAAATGATGTTAAAGCTTTAAATAAATTATTTAAATAAATGCAACGATACACTCTACATTTTTTTTAAAATTGTGTGTTAAAATAAATGCAATTAAAGCCAAGGATTGTCTGAAATTGTATGTGATGAATTAATTCAATTATAATGAGAGTTATTTTAAATATTTGGATTTGTTTTGAAAACTGAAGCGAAAAGATTCGCATAAAAATAATGGAATATATATTTTTTTTTAAAAAAAAAAAAACACATCTCAAAATAACTGTAAGTTACGAGATGAAGGGTCAAAAAGTATACAATCGAATTTCGATACCTTCGAAGATCTACTTATTTAATATAATATGTTTTTAAAGTTATGACAAGATGTTGGAGTTTCAATTGTATAGAGAAATTTTTACTACGGTAAAAGATAAAATTGTTTCTTCTGTTGTTTTAAAAACCATTTGTTTGTTGGTTGCTTTGTTGACCAGTTTAATCGAATAACACAAAATTATCTTGTAACATTATAACAATACCGTGTTCAACAAAGAAAGTAATAAATGATTCTTGCATTTTTACTTTAAAATCATTTATCGTTTCAAACGTTGATTTGATGCTTTTGTGAGTGCTACTTATTATTTTCTTCTGCGAATTTTTTGTAGTATTTGCATATTTATTTTGATATGGTCATGACCATGATCTTTGAAGTGTCTGTGCACCCTTCTGTGTGTTTGGGGGGCCTTTGTTGGTTACGATCGCCCTTCATTTTCTGAGATCCTTTTTTTCTCCTCAATCATTGAGATTATCAAATACTCCGTAGCCAATGCTTCATCAGAGTTGTTTCTGGTAATACTACTACTTTGGTGACTACCGTTGATGCTGCTGTTGTGCCCAGTGTTCACTCTCAGACTGAGAAGACTTACAACGAACTGGAGCTCGAGACCAAGTTCGTTCCTCTTCAAGGGACCATATCTTTGACGCCACACAAACGAGAGGCCATGATCCCTGTGGTGCGATCTTTCTTTGTGTGGAAGATGTGCCATGCCCTGGATCTCCCAGCTACTTTTGACTCACTCAAGACTGGTGCAAACTTTTCGCAAAAGCAACTCAAAACAAACAAGCCGACGCCAATAGTCCACTCTATCGTTGTCTTTCAGATGTACAAGGCTCTGGAACTAAACTCAATACTGGCTCCTCAGTAAAACAGTTGCTCATTGTATAACTATGTCAAACAATTTTTTATTACAAACCATAGCATAAGAATACCAGGATCGTTCAATCACAATACACCATCTAAAGATATCCATACATTCACCGATTTCTAGAGCATTTGCATATTTATTTTCCATGGAAGACAATAAATTACAAATTGATGAAGAATTTTACAACGACCGGATAATTCACTTCATATATAATCTTGAGGCTGCACTATCCCACCCGACCCTTGGAAGAACATACCGATTTATGGAAACGAGTCTGAAAAAATGGATGGACTTATAGAATGAATTCCAGAAGCAATTCCACGTTCAGATTTGTGAGTCTGAATAATGGATGGACTTATAGACGGAATTTCTGAAGCAATTCCATGTTTAGATTCATACTTGAACAATGGATGGACTTAAAGACGGAATTTCTGAAGCAATTCCACATGTAACGACTTAAAAAATGTTTTAGATCTTTGGCATGGGAATACCCGCACATTTTCAAGGAGATTTATGACATGTTTTTGACACAATTATATTTCAAAACTTTTTTTGTACAATTATAATCTTAATTACAGTTATTTTTAAAATTTGTATTCATTGTAAATAAATTTCCTAGTTTATGGTGCAAATACCTCTCTGTTCTTGTATTTGTTGTTCTTTTCACCGATTTAATAATAATATATATATATATATATATATATAAATTTTCAAGCATCGTACCGGTAATATTAGAAAACTTAAAAAGGGAATATTTATTAGAAAATTATATTGGCTTCACATTATCTTAAAATATTGCGATATTTTGTATTAATTAGATATATTTTCATATATTCACCTTTAAAATGATATTTAAGGAGGAGCTTATTACGTATTCGTGAATTTGTTTTGATTATTCATTTAAAGTATATATTGAACACACGTGTGTGAAGTATGAGAAATTCCTTATCCACATGTAATTATTTGTATTTTCCATTAAATAAGAAATACTACCAGTGATGTCTTATGGTTCAGAATGAAATAGCACGACAATAAAGTAGGAAGACTCGCTAAACTGAAATAAAAATTATTTATTGAAGTATTTTCATATTGCATCTTTTAGTGTTATCCATCAAGAGCTTCTTACCATATATATATATATATATATATATATCACAGATCTATTTTACAAGAAAATAAAAAGAGTTCCAAATATTACTATCGCCATTGTGGATGTTTGGCGCGATTATCGCTCTGTTGGTGCGCTCATGGTTTTCTTTCGGCTGCGGACGTGATAATACTTTTGTCTTATTTAAAGTAAATTTTAAAGGGTATCGTAGAATTCTAATTGTTACTGAGAAATAATCAAGATACCTGGATAAAATTTATTCTGCAACTTAAATATTATTTACATAACACATCAATCAATAACTCCCGAGACTAACATTGAAAACAACATTTTTTTTGGAAATTTTTTTTTTATTCATCAACACAACACCTTTTGTTAATCACCTTTTAGGGTGATACAATCGTTCCAACGCTTTTCCAAATCTTCCCCCCCCC
>BMAW01020468.1:11539-52701 GCA_019974015.1 Nephila pilipes
AAAAAAAAAAAAAAAAAATTTCTTTTTTCTTTTCGCAAGAAATCTTTTTTGTTGCGAGTAAATAGCGATAAACAGATTTCTGAATCATCGACTCGTTGCTGTTTTTGTTCCATCGAAGGCAATCGCGGCACCCACTTGGAAAAAACCTTTTTCACTTCACTTCAAAAAACCTTTTTTAGTAAATACACTTCCATATGATATTTGTGTCATCTCAGCAATCTCACGGAGCTTCACTTTACGATCTTTCATTATAATTTTTGTCACTTCACTCACATTTTCCGGTGTAACGGCTTCCACAGGTCTACCCGAGCGTTCCGCGTCATTTGTGTCGGTACGACCCCGTTTAAACTCGGCAAACCACCGACAAATCGTTGCTTTTGATGGACAAGAGTCCGGGTAACATTTTTCAATCCATTGTTTCGCTTGCACGGTGTTTTTACCCATTAAAAAACAATGTTTTATCAGAACACGAAACTCGGTTTTTTCCATTTTTTAAACAAACTACAAAACGACTTTACTCCAACCTCGATAACTCAGCTGTTTCTGGTCCGATCGACTTAAAATTTTGACACGTTTCAAGCAAAGGTTAGTACTCTAGAAAGACCTGGTTACTGGTTTACTACGAGCGCCATCTCTGGGTTAGTCTCGGAACTTATTGATCCATGTGTTATAAAGTACAGTTCTTAATATTGGTGTGTTTGGTTTCAGAAAGTCTTAGACTAAATTAACCCACAGCATATCGTAAAGTGTTAATTATTATCAAGAGGTATTGTAAAGCTTTAATTAGTATTAAAATAATCGAGACAGAAACTATTCTTCTTAAGATTTCTCTACATGGTCACTCTTTAGAGTTACGCAACTCTACCAGCGTTTCTTGACTTTTCGAAGGCTGTCAGTGTAGAATTTAACAGATTGAATTCCATCCTCACCAAACTGATAATCAATGGCATACCCAGAGGGGGTGTAAAAGGACATACACATCCCACCCAAATTTTTTGAAGCTGAAATGTTTCGGGATAATTTTCTTTTCTTATACTATTACAGATGTTCTAAATTTAAAGGGAGGAAAAACGAACTTTTTCTTTCTCATGCTTAAATTTTTACATCAGTATGAAAAAATGATTCCAAATAAAGCAATTCCTGAGAGAAGAACAGAAAAGTCTTTGCGGTCTCCAATATGTTCCACTCCATTCCTTACCCCTTCTTAACCATTTTTTAAAATTGTGATCATTTTTTCAATTATTCATTGATTTTTAATCAAATTTTCAATCTTGTTGGATTCCACCGATTCGGGTAGGTAGAATTTTTTGCGTTCTGGAATACCGATGGAAGGTGTTCGCGATTCAGTACCATCCATTCTTATATTTTTCAGGTACCAGAAGCAATTAAATTTTTCACGAATGCCTCGTCATTTTGACTGCATTTTAGTTTTGACAGTAAAACAGATCATTTTCTTAAGCGGCACGTTTTAACGTGTAACATTCATGAAGGTCCAATTCCAAAGAGAAAATTTTCATTATTTTATTAGTAACATCGTTCTGAGAAAAGCGATGGACATCGTACTTAGTTTGGCCAAGAGACAAGGACGACATCACCCTCCAAAAACTTCCACACATCGCCAGCGGGAGGACTTGGGACATCGACCACATTTAACGTGCATCAGTTCCGCAACATGGTATGTCTTTGGTGGCATCGTTTCAAACCACGACTCAACGAAAACAATGCCGCGGCGATGATTACCACTAGGCTACCACGGCCAAAAAAATTGTTTTTAAAAAAGTTCGATAAAAAGAAAATTACTACATAATAAACCGAACAGATTCATGTTTGTGCAGAACGTTGTAGAAGGTCAATAAATGAAGCAAATAATAATGTCCAACAGTTCCATTTCGCATTTATAAAAAAATTTCAGAACATAATAAAAATTGAACAAACCTTGGCTTTTATGAGCTTATCACTGAAGTCAAAGTGAAAGGTTAGTAGAAAACACACGAAACAAAAATTAGTACAAGAAAAATCGTCTGCCATTTCCCGGTCCAGTTTCCTAGTGAAATTTATTTTAAGGCATTTTACGAGTTTTATTTTAAAACTAATGCAAATGCTATCAAAACCTATCAGTTCTAGTGTGCCTTCACTTTACATACCCGTCTACCTGCCATTTTTATTTCATGAACGTAAAGTTAATCTCCGGTAGAATTTCTACAAACATCCTAAAATCGTTACGATTTAACCCATTTGAATGTAAAAGAGTATAACTGAAAAAGCAAAATATGATTTTTAAAAAATTGTCACTCTTAGATGTTAATGTTTTGTTTGTGGGTTTTCCGATCTTTAAAAAAATATTCTCTTTCGGATGCCCTTTTTTCAGTAAAATAGACTTGATTTGAGGATGGTAGTAAAAATTCCATAAGATTAACATGAAGTTCACATTCAGAGAATTAAAATGGCAGTTGGATAGGAGCCTAAAGCTGCCAAGTTAACTTAAATTCATTTATGTTCAAATGACTCTTTATCAAAGTTCAATAACTAAGCAGATGCAAACTTTCAACTAAATAAAATATACAGTGTAGTATTGAATTTTCAAAAAATGAAAGCATTTTATATTATTTCAATGATTCCATCAAATCAATTTAAGAATTTTTTTTACTCCATAACTTTTCACCAATGTTTAATAAAATAAGAAGCATGAAAAGTATTAAAAACTATTACACATTTTTCATTTCAGTTTTGGAACAATCTGCATCACAATACAAGATGGAATTTATATTTTGTTTTCCATTTTTGATTTTTTAAATTCAAACTATGTTAGATCCAGCAGAGCATAAAGTACAGCAATATATAGGGAACAATGAAAATAAATGATGTAATAAAATCTTATGTAAATGAACCATAAATTATTTGAATTCACAAGTAAGAATTATAGCGAGATTCTATAAAATCTTTCCTACAAACTATCATTGGGGAACTTTCATATTTCATTTTGAGAATCACTTCAAATGAACATAACACGAATTATGTAAATTAGAGTAGTGAATAAAATTGGAGAGTTACATTATTAAGTACCAAAAAATTTAATGAGAGAATTGTTAACAGTAGAGTGAGTTATTGGAAATAAGAATCATACCTTTGCTGGGAAGAGCAACCAGACATTGACTTTGAATTTAGAGTTCATTATAATCTAATCTTCTTTACCATTCTACTACTGATTCGGCCCCATAAATCCGCAGCATTTGGGTGAATATTTATATAAATATTTATATTTGGATGCACTGTATGAGTTATGCATTGTAGGACAACTTATGTAGGAGTTATTTTGCATATAGTAATTCAGATATTGACTTATGAATATTTAAAGATTGCAATAAAATAACTTGGTTGTCTTCACTGACCGACTTTCTATTCAGTTTCACTATGGATTTGTGACAGTTTTAAATAATAAATATTGGGTTGGAGGGAAAGTTCTGTCGTATTTTAAAGAAAATATTTGAATTCATTTATAAAAATATGTGTTTAATATTAATCAATTATATATGCTCCGTTATTTGTTACAACCTGTTGCCATCTTTCTGGTAACCTGTGAATTCCTGTTTGGTAGAAGTTCTCGTCCTTGGAGTTAAAATAGTCAGCAACTGCCTTAGAAACATTTTCAAAAGACTTGAATTTTTTTCCCGTTAGATAATTTTGCAGAGATCTGAACAGGTAATAATCAGATGCTGCAATGTCAGGTGAATACGGTGGGTGACTAAGGACTTCCCATCCTAACGCATTCAGTTTTTGTTGTGTCACCATTGCAGTATGCGGTCGAGCATTATCGTGGTGGAACACTATTCCTTTTCTGGACACTAATGCTGGCCTTTTTTCTTTGATAGCTGCATTCAAATTATCCAGCTGATTGCAGTACAGATCCGCATTAATGGTTTTTCCCTGTTTCAGCAACTCGTAGTACACTGGATCTTTTCTGTCCCACCACAAACAAAGCAGTACTTTTCGTTGATGGATACTTGGTTTTGGAACCGTTGCTGATGATGTTCCTGGTTTGCAGTAAGATTTTTTCTCTTAATATTCTCGTAAAGAATCTACTTTTCATCTCCAGTAAGCAGCCTGTCCAAAAACGGCTCCACGTTGTGTCTAATCAGATGAGATGAACACATTCTTACACGATCAGACAAATTCTTTTCCGTTAATTCATGTGGAACCCAAACACTTTGCTTTAACCCAAACCCAAGAGATTTAATGTGATCTCCAACAGTTGTATGATGAATGCCAAACTCTTCTGCAATTTCTCGACTTGTTAAATGTGGATTATTTTCCAACATGGATCGCAAAACATAATTATCGATCTTGGATGGACGTCCAGATCGATCACTTTCTTGGAGGCTCAGATCCCCGCAACGAAATTTGCTAAACCATCTTTGACAAGTACGATCATTTACAATATCTTTTCCAAATACCGCACATAAAATTTTTACATGCAACCGATGCGTTGCTTCCTTTTTGGAATTCATACAAAATGCAGTGTCGTAAATGCACTTTATCTACCGACATGCTTTTCACTTTAAATATCACAAGTAAATGATGAACGGTAAAAAAAGGACTCCTTTTATATTATGTAGCATCTAAAAGAACAAAAAAAAAAATCGGAATGACTCATTAGCCAGATGTTATTTTTTTATTTAGAAGAAAAATTACCTGCCTATTTAAAATACGACAGAACTTTCCCTCCAACCCAATAATTAGGGAATACCTAGGAGAAAGAAATAATCATGTGATGTTATAGAACTCGATTCAAATTAAGATGATATAAAATCATAAAAATAATTTCATTATAAAAAAAATACATTAAAAACACTCTTCTTGTAATAAGAAATAATCTTTACAAACAATTAAAAAAAATATTTAGAACATGCATGTTTAATATAAATGAAATGAGTAAGAAATTTCATGATTTAGAAAATTAATTAAAAATTATCTATTTCGATTGAAATCATCAAACAAGTGAAAATAACGGATAACTCTTCTAGGTTTAATTCTAGAATAAAATAGAAGAGTGAGTGCTTACAACACAAAAGCCAAGTCTGATTAAGTTGCGTAAAACATTTGTCTAAAAAATATCAAAATATTTTAAAACCCACATTAAGATAAAATGTCAGCTGTTAAAATCATGAATATGATATAATGAGACAAATTTATGTATGAAAAAAAATTCAGCGGTGGTTTTCTCCCCAAGACAACTTTAAAATAGATTAATCCAAAGAGGTGGAATGATGAATAAGAAACATTGGATGATGAAACAAAAAGCATATGGTGTACGGGACGTCACGTGGGCTGATGAAATACAAAATAGAAAATTTAATCAAAACATGAAATATTTAATTAAATGTAGGTAAAAAAAATGAATATTAAATGCAATAATTTACTTATTTTCCATTTGATCAAATTATAAATTGAGTATCTGTAATTTGGATGTCAAAAAATTAAATCTTCATGCAGTCAGGAAAAGATATTCAATTAAGAACACAATTGCAATTAAAAAAATTTTATTGAGAAAAAAATAAAGACATACAATCATGTTAAAATATTTGCTACGCAAATAGTACAATAAATAATAATACTTAAAAATAGCATGATTAGTTTTGAATATTCAATTAAATATGTCAAAATAAAATTCAAACTTCACTTAATTCTCAAATAACCTTTCATGGTGTAAAGAAAATTAAAGATTTAAAAATAATTTTGTTTCCATATCTAAGAAAAAAAGGAGGAAAAAACTTCAACATTAATGATCTGGCTATCTTTAAAAGAATAACAAAACAACAAATTTTTAAGAGATTTCATATCACAATTACTATAATTCAAAATTTTAAACTTTTCCCTCAATATTTCCTTTTGTAGGTTATTTCTAAGTTTAGTATCTTTAATTACAAATTAAATATATAAAGTACATTTCTGCAAAAGTTTTGCTGTTGCCATCAAATACATTTGCTTATAATATCAATAAAATATCAATTCCAAAATAAGAAACATTGGAAACATTAGGAAAGTCTGACCTGAAAAAGTAAATTCATTTTCATCTTGGAGGAGGAAATGACCACTTTACCCTTAACCTCCAGAGAAAAGAAACATGTATCCTAATAAAATAATCTTTTATAAATATAAAGCTACACTCTTAGATCAACATCAATCAAATTTTAATATGTGAGGAACATAAATTCTTTAAATTAACAAGAGTTAAACTTATGGTTACCAACCATTTAATGCAAGATGATTTAAACGCAGTAACACAAATTGCAACAGTCAACTAAAATATTATAAAACTTTAAAAATAGTTAATTTTTCAAAATAAATACGTTACACAGAAAAATATAAAGAATTCTATAAGAAAACGAATTCCTAAATTAAATGAGCAAAAATTAAATTACATATTTTTTTTGAGTTTTGCATATGTTATTTACAAATTGACATAAAAACAATGTATAAAAAGCCATAGATGATAAATGTTGATTTCAGGAACTTAAAATTCATACTCATCATTAAAAAAATATAGAATAATTTGGAAGTTCATAGGAAAATTCATTAGAAATTGAAAATTAAGACTTTCTCAGAGCCTTGTATTGGGAGTGAAATTACATGCACGAAAAAGCAGCCACAGCCACCCTCTCCCCCCCTTTTTTTTATTAAAAAAAAAGAAATTATTGAAAAACTGAAAAAATATCCTGCCCCAAAAAATTAAATGACTGTATATTTAATAAAAGTAAACATTCCTTCCTAAGCATAAATAAAATAGCAAAACTGAAGCAACAATCTACATCCACTTAATGACAAAAATAATGCTCCTTACAATTGTTCATACATAAAAAATGAATAAAAAGACTAAAGTGAGTAAAAATACAAATAAGTTATATAAAAATATAATTTTTTAATAAAGTTGGCATTTATAAGAAATAATAGTAAACTTATGAGACTATGCCTGCAATAAATATTGAAATAATATATTTCAGTAACTTTTTCTTGTTTTCTTAATACAATATATTTTCTCAGTATATTTGCAAAAGGAATTTAGGGTGGGGGGATTTTAAAATAGGAAAATTCTATTTTAAAACAGTAAAATTCTTATTGATCAAAAATTTGTCGACAATGATTCTCTCATTCTGTGCTAGAAATTACTATTCAACATCGAGAAAATCACATTAAAAAAACCCTTGGGATGATAAAAGTAACATCATCTACAAAAACATTTAAAAATCTATGTATATTAATTTTTTTTATCATTATTATTAAAATACTTTTGCTGATATTCTTATAGTGATTTATTACAGCACTTTGCTTTTTTTTTTTTTGTAAATAATAAAATGAAAGATTGAAAATGCAAGCACAATATTTAATGATAATTGATGTACTGTATGGAGATAACTATCTATAAATTATGAGTCATAATTAAAATCATAAGCACAAGGAAAAATTATTGACAGTATAATAATTTAAAAGAAAAACCAAAGTATTCTGTACAAGAGTGAGGATTTCATACATGTTTATATAATAAGTTACATTTGAGCATTTAAATATTTTAAATATTATATACAAAATGAAACTAATGATTTTTATTTATACAATATTAATAATAAATGAGCAATATGCATAATGCAGCATTAACGTAATAAGCAATTGAACATTTTAAAATAATATAATTAAGTTTAGTGTTGGAAAAAATATTTCCTTAACTAATACAATTGTTTTGGGTTTTTTACAACGTTTTTCTGAATTTCACTTGGTGTGTGTCATCAAATTTTCGATCGTTAATTTAACCAACTTCCCATCAAGCTAGAGCTTTGAAATTTTGGGAATCGTTCGTATTCGCCTAACAATGCAATATTTACACGTTTGCGACAAGTTTTAACTAATATTTCAATAATTTTAATAAGTCAAAATATTCTTTCCTCTAGGCGCTTTTAGGATTGCGGGAAAAATTTCTTTCCCCCTCTGGGAGCACCGGGCACTCCCCGCACCGCATGAGGTTATCGTAAACCTTTTGTACTCGCAAAGGGGAGATACTATCTCCCCTTTACAATCTCCGAGATAGTAAGGGTTGCTGACTTTTAGTCAGTAATCATTCGCAAGAAAGAAAGTTTCCAATATTTGGCGTCATGTCTTATCACAATAATTTTTTCTGAATTCTGGTTCCCATTTTTTTTAATAGAATGACTTACAAACTTTCAAATGCATGTTTTGATTTTATGAGTATTATGAATTTTTTAATACTGTCACAAATGTCTCTTTTTAAGTGAATTTTAAAGTTAAAAATAACTAACAGTTTTAACTAATATTTCAATAATTTTCTCTAATAAACTTTGCCACTATATAAAAACGTTGTTTTTAAAAACGTTGGTTTTGATATCGAATTATTTAACAAATTTCTACTATAAGCTTTGAAAAAAAAATTTCTCCTTTTTTGTCATTTCAGTAAATTTCTTCTAAAATTGCTTACTATAAATTAATTTTAAGATTATTTTACTCATTCAAAGTTAATACATTTTAGATCAAAAAATATTGCAGCATTAAAATAAAAACCAATTGAAATTTTATTTTAAAAAAAATTGTTTTGTACTGCAAAAAAATACATTTTAAGAACTAAATCAATTCCCTTTTTAAAAAAATGATTATTTTCTTATTCTATGTTTTGATAATACAAATTTTTCTACATATTATCACTTAAAATTATTACTATTATTATAAAAAATTTTATATAATTTTTTATATTTACTTAAAATTATTATATTATCACTTAAAATTATTACAAATATTTCTACATATTATCACTTATTATCATTCTGCAGTAATTCATGATTATTTTATTTGCACAATATTATTACAAATTAGGTAACATGCATAAATCAGCATTAAAATATTCTCCAAATGATAATTAGGTAATGTACATATGGCAGTAATAAATTCTTAATGCACTAATGCAATGAATTTTTTAAAAAAATTTCATTAATTTACACTAAATGATCTAGAAATGCAATAATTTCAATAAATGTCCTTACAATTCATATTAAAAATTAAATTGAAAGATTATATATAAAATCATTTGATTTCATAATATTTGAATTCAGCTACAATATTATTATTGGTACTCAATTCCCCCAACCCAAAATTTTTGCAAAGTAGTCGCATTTTGGAAATAGTGGTAATAAAGTTTGGTCTTTGTATCAGTTCAAACAAAGACCACAGCTGATCTGACTGAAGAATATAAGATAATACATTAAAGTTTCAATAATCTTGATAAATAGTTTTGGTTTCCAATAGTCTTGAAAAAAGTTAATAGCACATCTTTGGAAAAAAGTATTTTTCTTAGTGATGCAATTGTAGTGAGAAAAAAAATTTGTACTTTTAATACACAATGAAAAATTTTAAGAAATCAAATTTTGAAGTCTACAACAAATAGTGTAAAAATAATTGCTGACTCTTATAAACTCTCAGTAGAACATCAATGCCAGAATTGAAGATAAAAGTGATAGAAAAGTAACCAACAGGATTAAACTGATTGTCATAAACAGAAAGCAAAACTGTTCAGTAAGTGAATTAATTATGGAAAAACAATATATAAAATCCTAGATAGATGTAACTAATTCTATAATCAGAAATAAAATATATGCAAAACAAAAAAAAAATTATTTACAATTATGCAGTCAAAAAAACAAACTTAAAAAGAAAAATTTAGGTTCAATAAAGGAGTAATATAAAAATTATTAATGATAATTTAACAGCATAATTCATTTAGAAGGCTTTACATATTGTTCAAAGGAATAATTTTTTTTTATTATATATAATTTAACTAGATATAATCAACTTATTTTAAATATTCTTCATAATATACAGAAATATTCATTCCCAACCCCCACCCTGGCAGGTAAGTTTCATTTCAAAAGTAAAGTAAAATATTTAACATTTTCATTCATAATTTGAAATTAAAGAAAAAAAAATTTAAAAAAAAATTACATTCTAAAGAAAAAAATTCTAAAGAAAAAAATGAAAAATTAAATTAGGAAAGAATTTTTAAAAAATAAATAAACTGTTAATTAAACTTATATATCAGGTAAATTTTTTAAAATGTATGAACATTTAACTCTAACATTTTCCTCAACTATAATATAATACAATGTACCACAATATAACAATTATAAATTTTTCATATAAAAAAGTTCAAACATTACAAGCTTTGAAACATAAATCATCTTCTGTTACTTTTATACATTTCTGACAAATAATATGAAATTAATTCCCATTCATAGACAAAGATTTTATTTATTTTTATTCAAACCATTGGAAAAATGATAGAAACAATCCCTTTGGGAAAAAGTACTTTCAACTTTTAAGAAATACCAATGCACTCTTGGTTAGAAATTGAAAATAAAATAAAATTTCTAATCACGTACTTAAATTCTAAACAGATAATAATTAATAAATAAAGTTTTAAATGTTAAAGGGTTTTTTTTTTCACATCTGACAAGAAAACACCATTAAAAGAAAGTGAAGAATAATGCTACCTAAAACATAATAAACATGTAAGTGGTAACACAGTCAACAAGAAGATAGTTTACATGAATCAAATTCAGAAATATTTCATAACAGATAAAGCCACTGAAAAGAAAAAGAATATTTTTGATGAAAAAAATAATCAAATTTATAGCAATATAAAGCTTTGTTAGATACTTTTCATTTCCTATCTCTGAAACCCAAGTTTTACTCTCAAATCCAAAAAAATGAATAGCAATAAACTGTACCAAGGAGAGAGTGAACAATTATTAAAGCTGTTTCTTCACAATGTGAAAGAACAGAAAACAAATGGAACCTCTTGGATAGAGGAATTTTTCAACATCAATAATACATTCTAACTTCTCTATTTTACATAAGTTAGACATTTTATTATACTACTCAATAAGTATCAATCAATTAATTTTTTTTCCTCTAAAAAATGGGTTACATCTCTCCCATTCTTAACTGCAATGCTAAAAGTATATTTGACATTAACATGTCGATATATTTGAATTTATTAAATAATTTTAACTTTAAGACAATGTGAATTAAATGTGGTTAATACAAACCAAAGGAATTTAAATGAATATTGAAAAAAATTATAACCGAAATGTGTTTCGAGTTTGCTTTTCTTTGATCTTTAATAAAATGAACACCACCTAAAGATCATTTTTCAATTTCAGAAGTCCAAATAATAATGAAAAATACAAAAATTCCTGATGAAATTTCTATAAGCTTAAATTTTATTACTTACTAAAAATTAAAATTATGAATATAAAATAAGTCACTACTGCTACACAGTTAGCATACAATACCTTCTTTAACAGAGAAGCTTCTTTTTCTGCACATTCATGAAAAAATCTTGACTTTTTATACAATTTTCAAAAGTTTTCTTCAGCAATTCTTCATACTCCTCTTATCTAACAAAGTTATTCAAATTTCTTGGTCCTGAAGCTGTCTGCACTGGTCTAAAAGCATTTAAAAAAACATAAATATACGTGATACAGAACTGGCATATGGTACCATTTTATTTCTATAAATAAATATTTTGATTAAATTCATAAAATTAATTTTGTTCATTTCAGTTGTTTATTTCTTTTATTAAAACAAGAAAAATTACTTTAAGAATAATGTTGAATTCATATTCAGAATACTGAATCTGAAGTCATGAAATAATATTTCTCAACAGTTTCTGATAAAACATGTTAATTTGCTGATAGGAAGTCATTTCAATAACTGAAAATAGTAATAACTTTACTTTTCAATGAATTTTCAAGCTTATATGAAAATTTTCACTTTGTCTTTAAGGAAGTCTTAAGTTGCTTCCAAAAGAGATTACTACAAATATAAAAGTAGGTAATTCTCTTGCTTATGAAAATTGAACATTTATAAAAAAAAACGACAATTACTGAGTTACTGCATTTTTAATTTAAATATTTTATTTATTCTAATAAATAAATTTGTTTTGTCAAAACATAAGAAGAGAATAAATTTTAAATCAAATATTAGGAATCAAGGAGTTAACATGAATTCATATTAATATTTGCTCAGTGTTTGAGGTGTTTATTAAACAAAAAAGTGTCACTTTAAATTGAACTAAAATAAACATATTTTGCCAATAAGAACATACTTACAGAAGCATATTAACAAATTTAAAAATTTATTAATAAAATAATACATACAGAAAGAAAATATAAATATATAAAAGTGAAAAATGTCAAAATAAAGTCATTCGAGAAGAGAAACCCGAGTTTAAAAAACAAAAAGGCAATTAAAAAATCTATTGAACGTAATTGGTGAAATTTTCTGGTAGCTATTTAAATACTTGAGATTAATTTAGAATAAGCAATAGGATTATTTGATAAAGCACTCAGTCAGTAACATTTTCCAAAGGTTTGATCACGTGGAATTTGTGAGTAAATGGACAATGAAACATGTAATGGGCAGTGTCACCAGCATAGTTACAAGGACAATTAGAGCTACCTCTTACTTAAATATAATCAATATGATAGAAGTTAATTTAAATCATAGAAACAAATGTAGAATAAAGGATAATTTTCAGTAAGAAATGTATCCAAATCCTTAAGTAATTTTTCATTTCAATCATGAAGGGGCAAAAGGCATGTATGTTATCTTTCTCACAAGATTCTTTAAACCGTAGTCAGCAACTTTATTTTTTAAACTGCTGGGTCTTCATTTAGAAAAGGTTGAAAAAATTCTATACATTGAGAAAGTTTATTTTTAATAATGTGATGGTAAACAATTTTTTTTTTGTAATACTATATAAAAATAAAAAGTTGCTTAACTGTCAAAAATGTGAATTCTTTTATTATTGCCCACCAGATAAATAAATAAATAAACTAATTCAAACAAACAGAAACAAACAATATCACCAAGACAGTTTTATCATATATAAAAAAAAAGGCTGATCTAAGAATTCAGTTAAATTTTGAAGGCCTACTATTTATTTTCCATACATATTTTGTGCATAACAAAGGTATGAAACTACCCATTCATAATTAAATTTAGTGTTAAGCATCAATGTATAGTAGTTTCTTTACTATAAATATGCATCTGGAATCAGTTCTAACAGGTCAATTGAAAAGTCCCCGACCTGACACATACATGGCACTACTAGAATTAAATCCATATGTTTTTTAGTTAGCCCTAACCATCAAAAGATGTGTATATAAATTTGACAGCTATTGGATCATTAGTTTGTGAATTATAGCATTTTGAGTGAAGCAACTTTTGTTATTATGAAAAAAATAGATAAAAAGGAATTTCGCATGTTGATAAAATATTACTTTTTGAAGGGAAAAAATACAGTTGAAGCAAAAACTTGACTTGATGCCAAATTTCCGGACACTGCCCCAGGAAAATCAACCATAAAGGATTGGTATGCAAAGTTTTGACGTGGTGAAATGAGCACCGAAGACGGTGGATGCAAAAAGAGGTTGTTACCAACGAAAACATTGAAAAAATCCACAAAATGATTTTGAATGGCCGTCAATTGAAATTGAATGAAATAGCAGACACTTTAAAGATATCAACTGAACGTGTACATCATATCATTCACGAATATTTGGGTATGAGAAAGCTCTGTGCAAAATGGGTGCCGTGCGAGCTCACTTTTGACCAAAAACAACGACGAGTTGATGTTTCGGAGCAGTGTTTGAAGATGATCAAGCGAAATAAACCCGAGTTTTTGCGTCGATATGTGACAATGGAGGAAACATGGCTCCATCATTTCACTCCGAAGTCCAATCCACAGTCATCCGAGTGGACTGCACGTGATGAACCCGCTCCAAAGCGTGGGAAAACATAACAGTCGGCTGGCAAGGTTACAGCGTCTGTATGGGATGCGCATAGAATAATTTTCATTGACAACCTTGAAAAAGGAAGGACCATCAACAGCGACTATTACATAGCGTTATTGTACCGTTTGAAGGACGAAATCGCCGAAAAACGGCCGCATTTGAAGAGAAAGAAAGTGCTGCTTCACCAAGACAATGCACCGTGTCACAAGTCAGTGAAAATGATGGGAAAAGCCCATGAATTGGGCTTCGAATTGCTTCCTCATCCACCGTATTCTCCAGATCTGGCCCCCAGCGACTATTTCCTGTTCTCAGATCTCAAAAGAATGCTCGCTGGGAAGAAATTTTCGTCTAATGAAGAGGTGATCGCCGAAACTGAGGCCTATTTTGAAGCAAAGGACAAATCGTACTACAAAAATGGTATCGAAAAGTTGGAGGGTCGCTATAATCATTGTATCACCCTTGAAGGAATTATGTTGAATAAAAAAAACTAATTTTGCCAAAAAAATGTGTTTTACTATGGTAGGCCGGGGACTTTTCAATTGATCTGTTACAAGCAATTGAAATGTTGAAATTTATAAATCACTGAAAGAAATTGATGCAAATTTCTTATATTCTACTATAAACTCGAATATGTACCCAAATTCCAAGCAAGCAACAAAAATAGCATTACACATATGTTCATTCAGAAGTGTAATTTCAAATATTCATCCTTCTTAAAATTATCACTGAACATGGTAAACTTCTTTCAATACTCAATTATACAATCAAAGAAAGCAGGAAAATATTTAACACAAAAAAATTTCGTGAAATAAACATGATGAATAATTCAATGTATAATCACAGTAAAAGATGCTTTTAAAGTAAAAGTTTAGTCTCCCATAATAATAATAAAAACATTCAAAACAGAAATATACTATCAATACTTGAAAACTATTATTCTACACCAAGATACTTGTAATATGTGTATTTAAAACAGAAATGCATTGATTAATTCGTTGACTCTTTTTAAAAATAAAAGAAAGAGAGATGCAATAAACAAATAAGTATCTAAATCACTATCCTGCAAATAATAGGCCTTTTTACTGTATATCATACATATGAAGATTTTTTTTTTTTCAGTGCAAGTTACATTCACAAATTTAATAAACACAACTTTACTAAAAATATTTTTTCTAAAAATCTCTTGTAAAGGCAGAATTAAAAGTTTCATTAATATTCCTTTTGAAAACTTTGTACTAACTTTTCATAATATACTATAATAACATTTTTAAAAACATTGTGAGAAGGAAAAATTAATTGTGTAGATTCTCCATATGCTGATACACTTTCATATGTTCAATGCATGAGTTCCAACAACAAGTACCTTCATTATATGAACATAGGTGTCTTAAAAGAGTAAATGTTTATTAACGTAGTAAATAAACTATAAAAAGGACAACAGACATAAATACATAATTACCAAATGAACTTTGTTCACCCGACAGGCTATAAAGGCCTCTGAAATTTTCTTATATAATCCACATCACAAAAGGATGGGGGATCAAATGGACAAGCTGCTAATAGGTTCATAGTGTCCAATCAACTTTCCAGCTCCTTAGAACAGCTGAAATAGATGTGTGTGAAAATTCATTTCTCATTCAAGAAAAACAGTCACTTAAAATTACACACCATTTTTAAAATCAAAAATACTTTTTTTCCTTGGAAAAAAATCAACTAACATTAGCAATAAATGTCACAATTATTTATTTTTAGAAATATTGTCAAGAATACATTCAAATATATTAGAATTTTCGGGAACTTGTCAATCACAGTGGCGCCCGATGATTAATCGCCAAGCAACTAAGAAATATCCCCAAGTAGATTGTATCAAAAGATAAGCTCCACGAGTTTGGCGATGACTTGGCGTAATCGTAATTTGACGGACGCCGCTATAACAGACAAGTACTGAATTTTCTAAATTTCTTTAGTGCATTTCTCCAAATCCAATTCACTATTATTCACAAATTCTGTCTTTTAACATTCAATGTTCATACACATGGTAATTAGTTTCCAACATACAAACAATTAAATTTCATAAGTTAAAAAACAAACTTAAGGGAATGTTAGGAGCATTTTAAAGTAAATCGCGTCAAAATCCGACAATTATTACGCCCTGCACAACAAAAAATGTAAGTGGCTTGTTCTTTGTAATAATGCAAACAAATAGCTTTTTCTCAGTTTCTTATCTTCATACTTTCTCACAGGATTAGAAAAATGTTTTGCATGTAGAGTTTTAAAATGTTACATGGGTGTTGTACTTGCAGATCTTTATTCTGTGAACTTCAGTTTTGTTAATGGGATGATCAGATATTATTTATAGCATTATAAATGAAAAAAAAGTTACTAATACTAAATTTTATAACATTTTTAATTGTGAGATAAATTTAACATTTCAAGTTTACAGAATGAGGGCATTATTTAGCTTTAATTTGGAATAAGAATGCAGGTTCTACTGAACATCTTTCAAATTATATCCTGTGAGTAACAGAAGATAAGCTAATTTATTTTTTAAATTTCTTTTACACATAATTCATATTGTTTAAAAAATACATTAATTTAATACATTAAGCTTCACACATTTATTATATAAACAGGCAAAGTTTCATATAAAAATTAGCAAAAATTATTGATTTATGATGAATCGATAAAGTGTGTCAAAATGCTCTACTTTTGATTTCAAAAGGTACAGAGTCCTTCAAGAACTCAAATAAAAATTATGTTTCAAAAGTAAATAGAACAATCAATTTAATATTCATTCCTTTACAATCTATATCAATGATTCTTGGAATTCAGTCTGATGTACTACCCAATGATAGGTAAACACCAAATATATGGCACATTACATCATTTATAAAAATACTTTTTCTGCATAAAGTTTCATTAAACTGACAACTTAAAATTGTAACTATGTTTCCATTTATACATATACTGAGCATTAATATTGAAATTAAAGTTCACTTTAATTCAAAATGTCTAAAAATGTAGATCTAAAAATTATTTTAACTGAGGGGCTCCTAAATTAATACTTTTGTTTTGAGTTTGATCAGTCAATTTTATTCCTTTGCTGCATTGTAAAGTTAAATTGCTTTCAATATATTTTGAATATGCAAAGTTGTTTATAAGAACAGTAAATATAATGAATCTAAGTTCAGCATACTTTAAAAAAAAATGATAAAACTTATACACTCGCTTTCAAAGTCATAAAATTATTTAACCAACTATAATTTGAAATATTACATATCAAAGAAAGTTCATAGGTATATAAAATTATTGTCAAACAGAAAAATCTTCAAAAAAAAAAAATTTTTTTTAAGCTTGTTCAGAAACAAATTCAAAATTATAAGCCGGTATGATTACAAATCAAAATTGTTGAAATTAATTGTATACAGAACTACATTTTTACACTCACTGTAATATAAAATACTCAAAAGTATCACAACATAGTATAAATAAATTAAGAATACAAAAAACAATCGATTCTAATAAATAAAAGAAAAAAAAATGGGGATATTATTTTCAACACAATAAGACTTGAGAAACACACAACAGGAAATAAAAGGCTATGTCGAAACGTATGACATATATTTAATTATCAAATACAATTCTTAAATATTACTTTTTTTTCCCTCATTACCTTTACATCATATAAACATTTCGATAATTAGAAAGAACAATAGTAAAATTTTACACATTCTAGGTTACACACTTAATGGAAAACAATCACTAGTAAAAATGGTTCCACTAGTAAAAATGGACCATCCATAATCTGTTTCTGAGATATTATAACCAAGGGTTCTGCTGTAGGAGCTTTAAAGAACGATCTGAAATCAAAGATTTAAGGGAAAAAAAAAATATTAGAGAATCAGTTTACATCGATTCGAAAACGTACGATACATCATTTCAGAAGAAAAAACCCGATTCAGTTTCTTATATCTCATTATATTAGTCAAAGTTTTGTTATTAAATCATGTTATATTTTACAGATTAAAATTTCTACAGTAAATCTGCGATTACTGAATATTTAAATAATTCTTCACCGGTTGACCGTTTTTCGAAGAATTTTAAATATTTACATTACCGTAATGATTGCAATAATCATAATATATTTGCATTAACACTATCTATCTCTCAGACAGGAAAAAATAAGTTAGATGGGTCTCAAAATAAAAGCCAATTTTATAGATACACATAGTATTTCTTGATACGCTTCGTTGCATTGAATATTATTTAAAAACGGAGAGAGTACACTTTTTAATAATTTAGCTAAGAATATTTCCATAGATATTAACCATTCGAACATCAAAAACTTAAAATCATACAAATATTTTCGAAATAAATAATCCATCTCTCTCTGAAATAAGACAAACATAATACTTTTTTACATATGTTTGTTTGCAGAATTATTTTATAGGATACATAAAGCAAACGAAAGCTATTTACGGAATTCGAAGATGAAAGTAAAAGCGCGCATTTAATCTTATCATTGCCATTTTGAAAACATATATTTTAGAAAATAATGAAACACCTAAATATTAAATAAAGATATTAAAAAGGTAAAACGCATAAATATTTGAATCTTTTCAGGAATCATAAGCAATAATGATTTCAAAAAGAAGTAAAATAACAAGTAATGAATATTTTTTAGGATAATTTGCATTCTAAAAATTTAAATTCGATTATTTTTTTTTTTATATTTGATACACTTAAATGCCATAAACGAAGTCTAGAAACCAAACAAATATGCCAGAATCGTCAGTAGTAAAACACTTTCTTAAAAAAAAAAAAACGTGCCTTATTTTTAATAATTATTATTTTTCTTCTTATTTTAAATCTAGTAACTCTGCTTCAGTTCATAAGTTTCGCTTTAAATTTGCATTGATATCTGTTGAAGTCATTCCAATTCAGGAACCATATTTCAACGAAATGAATTTTAAGTTTTGTTTTTTTTTACAAACATATTCTCCAAAATCATTTATTACAAATTGTGATTCAAATCATGAAAGGAATTCACCACGTGAAAAATAGCCCTTGGAAAGGGCGAGTTCCTGTAAATACAGCTTATTCACGTTACCGAGTTTCAAAATGTTCTGGTAGTGTGATGATGAAGTTGCTAGGAAGATACCAACTCAGTTGCCGTCCTTGTAGTGTAGGATGTTATCAAGGAACGACGTCCTTATTCGATATCCCATCTGTTACTCGAAGGTGATTTTCGTTAAAATCTCACTTTTAAATAGACAAATGTTTTTAGAATGATGTAGACTTTAAAAGAAGAATTATTCTTTTTTTTTTCGTGTGTATGTTGGTGCTGATTTTTCTTGTGAGAAACTTCAGTAATACTTAGCCAAAAAAATTATACGCGTCAGATACTATCAAATACTCTTTCCGTAAAATCTTTTTTGTATAAAAAAAAAAGGTTTATTTTATAATCACCGAGTTTGGAAAGTGTTCCTAATCACTATTTTCACTCAAACACGCAATATTTCTTAAAGTGGATGACTTTTACCGATTTTGGAACGTGTTCTCAAACGTAATCTTTTCACTAAAAAAAATTTTTTAAAAAAAGGTTTTTTTTTTTTTTTTTGTTAAAATAATAGAAATTAGTTTAATGAGTGAAAAAAAAATTCACATTCCATGAAATTTTCAAAGTTCGTAATGCAGAAGATTTTTTAAGAAATTGAAAAGATATGTCCAAGTTCGTAAAAAATACCATGTCCACGGTTTGGTGTTCCATTCAAAAAAAAGGTCTGAACTTCCGAAAGGATTGAAATTTCTTCCAAGTCGGAATGATCAGCTGTTTTAAATTTCGATTTGGGGTAGGAGGGGAAGGGTTTCAAAAAAATCACTCCTAAATTCAACGGAAAGTGAACGTGAAAAAAGTCGAAAAAATAGCACTTGAACCAACCAATAGAGGATAGTAGCCTAATTTTTATTTTCCCCCGTCCTTAGCGTTTGGTTTCACATCTTTTCTCGGCGGAGAGTGACCGCCCGATATGACGAAAATTACGTCGTCGCCTGTCCGCAACCATGACCTCTAAGCTATCGCGAAAACTAATTTAAAAATATAGGAAGCAATACTGAGAATTTTGGATTCATCAAAAGGAAAATCATACAATAATTAATCGATCCTAATGTTTCGAAATTTATTATATAATTTACTAAAAATACTTCAGATAAGTCACAAATCTAAACTGAAAAATGACATTTGTTAAAAAATATTGCTGTTTTTCTAAAAAATTTGATTACTAAGCGAAATGTTACATGAAAGAAAAAATACGAATTAAAATAAACGGATTTAAAAGAATATGATTCCCTTCAATTCAAACAAATATTAATTAATTATTGTTGTCTCATATTTTTTTCAAGAAAGAAATCCTGTACCACCATAATCAGTTTTATTCTATTAACGTACAATTACACGAAACAGTCTGCAATAAATAATTATTTTTTCAATTACTATACACCGTTGTGGGAAGATCGAATTAAAATTTTTTTGTAAGACATGGACTTATCTTCGAACTATCTTCAATGTGCAAACTCTAATTTACAGACGCTCCATTGTATTTATTTTATTCCTGTATCATCAAATCCCGATGAAATGTATGTAAATTGGAATATTTATTTAAAAAATAGAATGGTAGTTTTCTACTGTTTTACAAATATTTAAAATCCTTGCCTGAAAATATGATTTTTTAACACTGAATTCAATATATGTTAAACAAATAACAAGTTAGTGAAATAAGGAGCTCAAATAACAAAAGCGACATTGAAAGAAAGAAAAAAATTCTCTTATCAAAGGAGAAAAATTGAAGCAACTTTTTATTCCCCCATACTTTAAGCCATTTTAATGTGACTACAAAATTATGATGCAAAGCGAATGCAAATAAAAAAGAGAAAATGATACAATTAGGAATGTTTATTAAACGTTTAGAAAAGGAGAATCACACCGTTTTATGCACATGTGGATTACTAATTACAAATTAAATAACTAATTACAAAAAATAAATTACTAAATGTACAATTGAGTAACGCAGTTCCTCTTATTCAAAAATGGAAATCTCAGTAACAAAAAGTTTCGATTTTTAAAAATATGTCATGTTTCAGAAGATTTATAAAAATGAAAGGAAAAATTCGCAATTTTTTCCAGAAGTAAGATATTGAAAAAATATTTGTGTATACGATTTTATATATTGAATTGGAAATTAAAGATATCTGCGACATATTATTTTATTTATTTATTGCGTGAAACTGAAGAATAAAACACCAAAGCCTTGTTAAAAACTAGCTTCTTGCATTTAAAAAAAAATGCTCAGATGAATTCCTACTTAAAAACATTGCGAAATATTGCATTTTCCCACGGACTCGAAATAAAAATTTCTCCGGTTTAAAATCGTTTGGTATAAGGAAATGTAGAGGTAGAGAACGCATTTTGCTAGATTTTGTGTTATAAATAAAATTATATTATGTGTGTGACTGATGGATTGCTTAAATTAATATACAATAATTTCTAACGGACGTGACGTTTATAATTTATGTGTTTATATTTTATCTGTTTAATGGAAGAGTATTATTTTCAATATTTTTGATCATCCATGAAATTTTTCTGGAATTCAAAAAGCGAAAATACTGCCGGAGTGAATAAAATGGATACGTTTTGTTATATCAGAGGGGCTTTAAGCTTTAAAAGAGCTTTCAAATTAGAATCTTATGCGATTTCATTAATCTTTTGTTGTTGTTTATACGTAATCTGAACTTATAGCAATTAATTTTTTCACTCGTGTTGCATGGATATCATCATCCAGAAGTAAATGTAGAAGATAAAGTTAAAAAAAAATGAGGATTTTTTTTTAAAGTTGCATCCTCAAATCCTTTAAAAACTATATTAACACTTCCTTTGCATGCTTGAAACTTTTGAAATTAATTTTAAGTTACCTTGTTTTGTGTCTCCAATTTCATGGAACATACAATTTGTGATCACACTCTTGATCTCCTAATTAAATAAAAAAAATTAATTGTGAATAATGAATGAATTGAGAATAATTTCGATATTTACAGTTTTATAATGATTGTTACGAATTGGATTCAATAGTCATCAACTAATCAGTGTAATCTTGTTTTAATGGTGCGTGGTAGTGACAGCCTAATGGTCTTGGCCACCAACTCTAGGCCGGCCGTCGAGTCGTGTGTTCGAGTCAAGATGCCATTGAAGACATGCCATGTAGCGGGGCTGATGCAAGTTAAATAGGGTCTAGATCTCAAGTCCTACCATTGGCGTGGTGAGGATGTTTGGAGGTGCCAGCTCAGGTATTGTCCTTGTCACTTGATCGAGGCTCAAAATTAGCTCGCCAATAGCTCACTTGTTGCTTCTAAGTGGACATTAATAAACAGTCAATCAAAAAAAAATCTAAGCTTAAGAAAATTTCAACCGTTTCGATGTCTTTCGTGTACACACTTGACACATCTGTTAAAATGTTTAATACTACGGTGAAGATTTTTGTTAAAAATAACGATTTCTAGCATTTTCTTTGATTTTCTTACACTTCCTTTCTAATTATTTCACTCAAGATATTCAAATAATTGCGTTTTCGTTCTTCAAGATTTACATGAGATCACAATTTGTAAAAATACGGCCTGATAGCGAGTTTGAAAATGGATTCCACCCTAGATTTCACTTTAAAAAGGGAACGTGTTGAGCAGAACAGTACTTGGAAATGCTTTCATAGATTTCATTTCACTCATTTGATAATCTATGGAAGAACGAGAAGTTGATGCAAAAAATAAAAGCTCTTTCTTTCAGAGACAAGTTTAAAAAAGGATATAATCTCTGTTAGTAAAAAGAACTGTCACAATCGCTTGTGATCGAAGCCTTTTTATCAACATTATCTTCTTTCACGCGACGTAAATAGATATTTTTCATTCACGTATTTCGGTATATGATGTGAATTTTTACAAAAGAAATAACCTGGACTAAGACTTAACCGCGAACAGGCTTTCCAGGTGTTCTAAAGTGTTAAATTTGAAATGAAATCTTAAACGGGTATATTTCCGTGTTTAACGAATAAAAAATGTAATGCTATTCATCTTGTTCCATTAATTTATTGAATGTTTAGTAACATTGCCCTTCAAAGTAACTCGGTCATTCGTAACGTAGTTCATTATTTTGAGCCCTGATCAATTGACGTGGATGACACCTGTGCTCACACTCCTCTGTCCAAACTTCATCCCAACTCCAGTAGGAGAACTTGAAGTCTCAACAGATTTCACATGCATCGATCTCGCTTCTTTTTATTTTATATACAGAAAAAATCACGAGTTAATGATTAGATTTAAAATTGATGTAGAATTTTTTTTTCAATAACATACTGTCCAAATCCTATTCATTGTATCGAATGTAAAAATTCACTAACGTAACTACATATGTTTTAATTAAATAGTTTTCCAATTTTTAAAATGAGAAATTTGTCTCCAAAATTGCAAAGTGATTTTGTACAGAATTCATAAATCTTCCAAAGAGCGAATGCCAAAATTTATGAGTACAAGAGGTACTACTGTATTACAAAAATCAGTATTTTTTAAATTTGATTTATCCAGATTTTTCTATAAAAAAAAGACTGAACACGTTCCAAAATAAATTATAAATTCGCCACATAAATTTTTAATTTCATTTACGATCATTCTCTCTTCGCAGTCTCTCTCCTTCCACTAGTACATTATTTAAAGTAGCCCGTTTCCATCCCTAATTTCATTTATTCAAGTTTAAGAGAAACAAATTCAGAATATGAACTCTTTTTTCCTCTGGTTCATTATATGTATTAGATATGTATGTAATATTAAATAACATGTAATCTTAGACTGATGCTACTAAAAAATTTGTTGGGAAGTAGAGAAAAAAATTCATGCCTTAAGAACGGAGATATAAAATCCACATAATCTAGACAGCTATTACTTACACACCCAAAGCAAGGAACAAACAACAAAGCGTTTTTCATCCAACTCAGCACTTACAAGTAAAAATAAATCAATTATTCCTTACCCAAACAACTTTTCTGGGATACAAATGTTTGGGATTTGAAGCCCAGATTAGTTTTACACAGGAATCATATATACAGCTGGAGAGACAAATTAAAAAAAAAAAAAAAAGATAATCAGCAACATTGATACTTTTAAAAATGATTCATACTTGCATTGAATGAAATGATAAATTGCCCAGTGAATATCATCTATTTAATTCTACAATGTTTCTTTTTCAATAACGGATTCCTCAGAAAGCTTGTATTCGTTCAGATGTTTGATTACACAAATTTTCTCTAATGTCAAAAGAATGAATAAACATTTGTTTTTACTGCTTACAGGCACATGAAACATGTATAAATAAAGAAACTATTGCACAGGAGAAAAATGTTTCTGACATTATTAAAACACAACCTACGAAGGTTTGATAGTATATAAAATTTTACAATTATAAAGAATATTTACGAGTTACGATTGTTCATGCTTTCTGGTAATTATGTAGAATTATATCAACTTATGTACATTCGGTAACAATTGCACTCTTTCACCATATTTCTACTTTTAATGTGAGAATAATAATCCTTAGTAATATTCATGCGGAAAAGCCATTACAAAAGATTTAATTGCTCTTATTGCGTACTTTGAAATTTGAAAAACTGAGCTTTTATTATTTCTAGAATAATAATGACTTGTTTAAACGAAAGGTAATTTCAATCATCTAGGATGAAAAAATACATTTATTTTCAGTTTTACAAATAGATATTTATTTTAAATACATATATTCTCCGTTTCTTTAATTTCGTATCTATTTCAAAACACATTTTCTTCCTCTAGTCTTCTAATTCGTAACAAAAAGGTAGTCAAAAGAAATTCCAGAAAATAAATGAATTACGCAAAGCGTTGCCTTGGCAACCAAACGGTTGTCCAGAAAGCGGAAATACAAAATTTAAAATATTTTAAAAAAAAAAACTATTTTATATAATGGAATGGAATCTGCATGGTCATTTGTGTGAATTTTTTGAAAAGAAACTGATGTAGAATACACCGAAGTTTAAAGATACGATAGCTTTTATCATCTTAGAAAAAGGCGCCTACGAATTCTTATGAAAAATATTACAATATGCAACAAATTATCCACCTTCAAAATAAAAAGCTTTTCTGGTTTAAAATCGTTTGGCAAAATACATTGTAGAAGTTTTGAATAAATACAGCTGTATTCAAGTTATAAATTAGATATGTTATAAAGTATAATGTATTAATTAAACTAATTTAGTTTGTAACCGATGTCAGATGCCTGTATGTATTTTATCTGTAATACAAGAGTATTACTTAAAAATATTGGTTCATGTGTGAAATTTTTGTCAAGGTCAAAAGGCGAAAATCATGCCATGGGAGGAATAAAATGTATACGTTTTGTTACATCAGTCAGTTTTAATCTTTTGACGATACTTTCGAATCAGAATCCTTTGAGATTTAATACTTTTGTTGTTTTTGTGTCATTTGAAGATAAAAAAAAAGCCCATTTAAGAAATGAACGAGGACATTATTTTCTACACGATGAACAGAACAATTAAAAGTCTCTTTGAATATAGCTATTAAAATCCATTATATATAATCAGGCCAATTTTTTTACCAAAAAAATTTAGCTCAAACAGTAATATATCAAAAAACTCTTTGATAATTAAACGCCTTCCTTTCCTCAAAGGGTTTAAGCGATCGAATTAGCAATAAAAGATGCTTTTTATATACCTGGAGGTAGAATACTATCTTGATAAAAATAATTTTAAGGATGACGAGGTTGTCATTTGCACTTCCCTCCAACTTCACCAGTTTTACTTCAAGTGCATGCGGATGGAACCGACAGATCCACCTCTACAAAATGTGTCCTTTGCGGAATTTTTTTGTAAAATTTCAATTATAAAAGAAAAAAAACGTGGCATTAGACGTCAATCATAAAATCACAAGCATAAAATCTATACATAAAACTGAAAACAAGCTACTCATTAATGCACAGAATTATTGCCCATGCGTGTTTGTTCCATCCTGTGGTCGGCATCCAATCACAACCAGTAATGGTCTTCAAAAGCAGATAAGAAAGTAAAACAAACACCTATGAGTGCATAGTTAGCAGAGCATCCTTTGATGCAACCCTCATTGAATAAACAGATGCATGGGAGGAAATTAATTAGGGGCGGGATCAACTCCCGGATAGAACCGCAGCGCTCTTTCAATATATTGCCGAACAACATGAAATCCAATCCCAAATTTCTGTCAATGAATTGTTTTGAGCATCTATATTCTTCCCCAAAATTATTCAGTAGCAAGCTCATCACCACCAACAGGCAATCCACAGAATCCGCAAAGCAAGCTTCCAACTCTATAAAGAAACTGGTAACTCTTGAAGATTCTGCTGACTCCCTAGCAAGTTATTTCTCTACTCCTGCTCCTAACAGGCGACAAATCGCTGCAAACGAATATCGGCTAGATACATTGGAAGTCCTTTACTACCAGGGCTAAAACTTAGATGATGAGAGTTCCAAGGAATAAGCTTTAGTGCTTAGTATTTAGATGTAAAAATTAACATTAGACAAAAGTGTGTAAATATCGAAGGCAAAATGGGTAAAGAATACCGGAACAAGCAATGCCGCCGTGAAGCGGAAAAACTTTGGAACGTTAATGTTAGTCGTACGATTGAGTGCAGTTTAAAATTTTGAAAACTTCAAAAATGGAGAAATCGAAATAAATAGGAAACTTAAATATTATAGCAGCAGATATAGTGACCATTTTGTCGTTATATTATAATATTTTTAGAAACATTATGCATTCCATATCAAATACACATGATAATGCGCATTAATTACTCGAACAAACTGAAATATACAATGAATATAAATATACAACGAAAACTGTCCGGCAAGTTATTTTCCGTTTTGCTCGTTCGCTGAAATAAATACGTTACGCAAGAAAAGGAAATATTGATTGAGAAACAAATGTGAATCATAATTTATAAGCAATTCATAAAAAACATATACGGGCTAATTATTACGTTGCGTTAGCTTTTACACGATGGTGAAAAATAATAAAATATTGTATTTAAAACTGCAAGTTACAAGTGCACAATTCCTTTTAGCTTTATCTGCTTTTTTTTTCTTATTATCCTCAGTCCCAGCGTCGTCTATAGGAGACACTAAACAACACTTTCAAAAAATGCCACCAAATTAAAAAAAATAAAAAAAGGCGTCATTGGTACCTAGAATTAGTTAATTTTGTTAATAGATATTAGTTCTGAAGAAAAAAAAGATCTTTAATGAACATTTTGCATTCGTATCTTATTTATGGTAAAATAAAAATGGTGTCTTCCGAGAGAAAGAAAATTATACGCTTGCGCTTCTCTAAGTGTTCATATTTTTTATTATTTGTGTAATAAAAAATTATTAAATACACAGGTGAATTCCTTAAACTTGCTGATTATATATACCTTTGTTAGTTTCTTACTCAAATCTTCCCATTTCTGATTTAGAATGCTGTTATTTCAGCGTCGCCTGTAGGAGACATTGGGTCGATGGCTATCAAAATCACTCGATTTAAAACAATAATTACGGCATATATTTCAGCTCGGATTGATATTTATAAATTGCTAACTGAATTCACCAAATGTAGATATTTAAAGGATACAGGAAAGAATCTGTATTTATCAGAAAATGAAATGATACATAATTAGTGATCACTCTAATTATGTCTAATTTAAAATTTCCCAGAATTAGAATGTATTGGCCAGAAAAACCTATCACTCCCGTACTTGCAGACAACATTTCTTGAGAACTACAAGTTTTCAATAAGAAGCAACTTAAAAATGATAAATTATTTAATAGTATAAAAAGAGAGAGAGAAAGAAAAACAAATGATAAATTTTGGAAATTAGGATTTTTCAGCAAACTGTTCGCACAGGAATATTTTGTGATTCCAATTTTACATTATGCTAATTATTATGAATTACTTACTAAATTAAGATTAAAGAAATATTTTAAATTAACATTATGATGTCAATTTGTGCCAATGTCTCCTCCAGAAGACACTTAATTTCTCAAAAATAAAAATTAAAATAATTTTTTTAATATTTTTTCAGTACTTTTTCATGTATTTAGAACCGATTGATGCAAATTATTCTAAAATTTATGGTTCAAAGTTGACCTTGGGTCTGAGGAGGTTAATGCACTTAAACTCACTATATAAAAAAATCACTTCTATTCTTTTAAATTTTTTTTAATTATTTATTAATCAAAAATCCATTTATTAAACTATTATTATTTATTATACCTTCTTATACAAATTACATACAAATATTTATTCATATTTATATCTTTGGAAGTATTGTTAAATTTATGTAGATGTTTCTGGGAGGAAAAAGTTCATAATTTTAAGTTCAATTTTGAAACATCAAATTCAATGATTTTCCGCCGAAAATTCCTTTATTTTGAAAACAAAATATTTGTTATTACTTGTATTTTTAGATTCCGAAGAATCGTGACTTTGTAAAAATATCGTTTGGATAACAGATTTTATATTTTTCATAAAAACAATCAATTATTGACGGTCAACAAATCCGTTAAAATGATATACGTTTGGATAAAATCGTCTGTAATTTTTGTAATTTACTTTTTTCGTAACTGTAACGAGTTAAGAAATGATTGAAAAATGGGAATTCTGCAGTTTTTTTTTTAAATCCTGCCATGTAGTTGTTTGTTGCGGTACAGTCGGATAAGAAATTTTTAACGTGATATAATAGTAAGTAAAAGCCCTTAAGAATATAATTGTGTGTTATTTGCACATTTGGGTTATTACATTTATTTCTATCTTCCGATGAACTCTGATAATTTTCGAAAAGGTAAATTAGTTTTTTATCTTTTTATGCAGGTATTGATAAAAAAAAAGCTCAACTTTTGATGTTTTATTATTCATGCATTGATATATAAGATTTATTGTTTTCAAACTTTTTAGTTACCATTGCTATGTTTGAATACATTACCTTGTTACATATTTGTTTTCCTTTTGAATTTTCATTAAAAAAATATAAAACTCGAAATATAAGTACTATTCAACATTTCTTGTATTTTAACGTTATCCATCTTTTGATTTCCGTATAGTATTTTATAAAAGCTACATTATATGCCTGATTTAAAAGCAGAATTCGAATCCTGTCATACTTTCCATTCCCAAAATGGTAGATAATCGATTCTGTAATTTATCTATCATTATCTCTTACGCAATTTCTTGCCCTTGTATGATAAAGAAAATGAGGCTTATATAATTCCCTTATTTTCTTTGATTTGAAAATATAAATATCATAGATAGGTTTCCTCAAGGTATTCAAGTATTTAATGAACTTTGAAAAAACTATAGCTTCACGGTGTACTGTATTGCAGACTATTAATAAAGATGACTTGTTTTCAGGACATCACGTTTATTTGGACACATCTTTTCAGACATAAATTATACACAAAATTTTTACAAGAACATTTTTTTCAACGTTTGTTTTTACATCTTAGAACCAAACTCAATTCTATTTTTTTGTTCGTTGCCAGTAAATTTTCTAAAAACAAAAATATGATCTGGTGTTGCCAATAGCATAATTTTATTTCTTTGTGACAACTTTAAACATTTTAAAAAATATATAGCTCAATAAAGAATGTTGAAAAAAGTATCACTTTAAGTTTAAATAGTTTTCTTTTAAATATTGAATATATCACAACATCAAGGTTTATGGTCATTTTATGTAAATTTCTGTGTTTAATAAACAGACATATTAATTATTACATGCAATTTTAGACAAAATTATATTATAAGCTAATTTTTATATTTTTTGTAGTCTAAAATATGTTTGTAATCACATAAATAAGGATTATGGTTCTCTAATAACGTGTTTTTTTTTCAAATTTTGTGCACTTTTATGATTAAATTTTTTTAAAAAATTTCCAGAAAATAAACTAAGCTCGTTTTCAAGTATCTTTTTATTACAACGTTTTTCTGAATTTTACTTGGTGTGTGTGTCATCAAATTTTCGATCGTTAATTTAACCAACTTCCCATCAAGCTAGAGCTTTGAAATTTTGGGAATCGTTCGTACTCGCCTAACAGTGCAATATTTAGACGTTTGCAACAAGTTTTAACTCATATTTTTTTAAATAATGCAGTTTAGCCCAATCACTTGGCGCAATTTGAATAATTGCCAAACTTGGCAAATTTTTTTTTTTTTTTTTTTGGCTGAATGTTAAATCCGCTTCGCGGACCAATTTAGCAACATTTGGCAAAATACCGTCAAATAATTCCTGTCTCCAAGAGTGGTTTGACTAAACTGTATTCCAACGATTTAATTTACCGGATTAATTAATTTTAGTTAGTTTTAACGTTGTTATGTATTTCACTTCGTGTGTGTCTGTATGTATGTGTATCAGTGTGTCATCAAATTGTCTATTGTTAATTTAACCAACTTCCCATCAAGCTAGAGCTCTGAAATTTTGGGAACCGTTCTAATTTGCCTAACAATGCAATATTTAGATATTTGCGACCAGTTTTAACTAATATTTTAATAATTTTTTTAATAAACTTTGCCACCATATAAAAACGTTGTTTTTAAAAACGTGGTTTTTATTTGGAATTATTTGCTGTTGAAAAGTTGACACTGTTTTGTATTTAAAAAATTACTAGAATGTGTGTAAATTACGTGTTTTTGAAATTGAATTTTGTACTACATAAGTTTTACAATGAAAAATTGAAGCCGTATGATAATTAACAATTTTTTAGAAATGAAATTTTTCACATTCTATGGAAAGTATTTGCAAAAACACATTTTATTTCGGTGCTTTGGAAGGAAATAATATTCCTTTTATTTATTAATACGAAATTCAATGATGACGGAACTATTAAATTTTCATCAAATTCGTTCCAATGTTTTTCTGTTCTTAAGTGCAACCATCTACCACTTCGAATGCGGTAGAATTCGGATACTCTTTGCTTGCAAATTATGTGGAAAACATTGACACTACCCCACTGAATACTCTATATAATTAAAAATATTACGTTATAAAGTGCTTCTGCGAAACAAGTACTTGTTTAAAATTCGCAAACAATGAAATTCTGTTCTTTAAAATGCAATACAAAAATAAACAGATCTTCGTCAATGGATAAACACTTGGATTTCGTCCCCACTTCACATGTAAAAAGAATTTTTAACTCGGAATTCTGGCAATTTCAAAGTTTATTTTAAAACATCCGACGTAGTAGTAGATTTATTGGTCTGACTACCGACAATGGATCACAAAATTTAAGTGGCGGCCCTTATAGAAGCTATCTCCACCATTTCCTCACCCCAATTCTTTGAGGTATCGGGATTCGAATCTACTCCAGAACACTGGACACGTTGATTATCACTTAAGAGATAACTCGTAGTTTGCGTTCTTGGCTAGGACGCCGACAACGAGTTATCCAATAGATTGTTTACTTGCTATATTCATGACGTAAGAAAATGATTACATACATATTGAGAAGAAAACGTATGTGTTTAAAAGTCTAAATAATTTTAAAAAAATATATGAATATAAAAACATTTGTCCTACAGCGTATAAATTTTTAATAGAAACATTTTACTGTTTTTTCCTCCGATCAATCAAATGCAGAAGTAGCATTTCACTAAGGAGGAAACATCATAGAAAAGATACTGAAAAATAATTTTGCCTCAAAAAAATTCAGCGATTGCCGTCATATTGAAGCAGATACAAAATTATAAATTAAAACGAATGATTCATATTTTTGTCAACAAATACGATATTTAGCAAAAAAAAAAAAAAAAAAAAAAAAAAAAATCGTTTATTAAAGCACTATTAAGTCATGAAATTAAAAATTGAAGATGATACGATTTTTTTGGAAATTTTTAATCCATGCCTCTTTTTTGGAAAAATAAACTGTTATTTTCTTGGACAATCGTAGAAATAGCTGTTTTAACCGATAACATTACATTACCTTTAGCATAGTTTTCTTTCATATTTCTCGATTTTGAGCAAATTCAATAACCTAAGATTCGTTGAAGTTGACGTTGACGTTGATATTCAATGGGCGCCCGGAGCGCTCCACAAGCCCAATTCTTGTGTTTAAAAAGACACTTTGGAGAGTTCGTTTTGTCATTCTAAAACTGTGGATCATGGGTTAACCTAAGATTAAGGTAAGGATTAAGCTTTGTACTGCTAAAGTTTAAAACACATTGCGGTGTTTACTGTCTTTTTCTGTATTTAAAATTTACTATATTAAAAACTTTTTGAAGAGTTAATATTCTTCACTTCCTCTGCTAATTTTGCTCAATGATACTACATTTATGTACATTCGGTAATAATTACAATCTTTCAATAACACATGGATCTCATTTTTATGTGAGAATAATTATCTTAATGAATCCTAACAATTATTCGCGCGAAAAGGCCATTATGGGAGATTTGATTGCTTTATCCGTACCCTTTCCACTTGAAAAGGTGAACTTTTATTCACTCTAGAATGATAATAACGTGCTCAAAGATTGTGTAGTTTCAATCTTCCAGAATGAAAACACATTTATTTTCTGATTTGTATATATATATATATATACAAAAATCAGAAAATTGTATATATATATATATATATATATATATACAATTAGTTTTATATTATATAGTTAGTTTTATATTATTAGTTTTATTTTATATATATAGTTTTTTATTATATAGTTTGCCAATTGAGGCATTTGATGAATTTAGGTCATGTGTTTTGAAGAAAATTCTATATTTGAATTTTAAAGTGGATAGGGAAATTACAATTAAAGATCTAAAACTTTATATAGATGATTTGCAGAAGGATTTTGTTATCGTTTATGTAGATAAGGTTCCTGCAAATTATGCAATTATTTGCAAATTTTACTATCATAAATATTTGAGTGAACATGTAATGAATAATAATACTTTCCAGTTATCCAAATATAGTAACAGAGAAATAAATAATCGTCTTTTGGCATTCAATAAGAAGGTGGGTTTACACCTTACAAACATTAAATTTCCTTACATTTTCTTAACGCCAAAATTTCACAAAAATCCTGTAAAATTTCGAAGTATTACGAATGGATATAACACCTATATCACTAAATCTGGCAAACTTCTTCAATCCATTCTTCAAAAATCTATTGACAATATTGAAAATACCGCTATTATTAAAAATAGTTTTGAAATTGTCAAAAACATGAAGGAACAAGAGATATTCTCTATACATGGATATGATTTTGAAGACCTTTTTAACTCAATAGATATTCAAGATTTAATTAAGGTTCTTGCAGTTTTATACAATAAATATCATTTTAATCAAACAATAAAACAGGAAAAATTCAATACTCTCGTTAAACTTGTATTACAAGAGAATTTTATAGCTTTTGGTCAAAATCTCTATAAACAAATTCAGGGTCTCCCTCAGGGAGGTCCAGCTAGTAATTGTCTGGCCAATTTTTATTTACATTTTTATGAATTAAAACAGATTGACAATGATTCTTACTTTCTTTTTCGTTACATAGATGATCTAATTATTTTAGGTAAAACTGAGGATTTTAAACCAAATATTTCATTTTACCCTAATTACCTCAAATTATTAAAAACTAATCTTAATTCAAATACAGTAGAATTTTTAGATCTCGATTTGCAAATAGTTGACAATAGACTTATTAGTAATATTTTTAATAAAAGAGAGAGATTCAAATTCCATGTAATTAAAATACCTTTTTGGAACAGTAATCTACACAGATCCATTTATAGGAATATTTTATTGGGCTTTTTATTACGTAATAACAAATTAACCACACATAAAATAGACAAATTTAATAACATTAAAAAATTCTTCAACAACTGTTTGGATCATGATAATCCAATAAATTTCTTAAATACTTATATACATCACAAATATATTAAACATCTTTGCGAATCGTGATCCAATTTCAAATCCACCACACAACAATAGGTCCACAAAGTCGGCTTGTTAGTGGTCTAGCCGTGAAGAATTTATTTATTTACATTTACACAGCTTACATTTTTACTCACTCTCTGGATCGTTATACTCCTTTACCATACAACTTATTACCAACCAATTGTTTGCATCCTTTTACATTTTATTACCAATCAAACAATGATTTAAATCTTTTTTCAATTTATATGGTGATGATGTGTTATATTTTTTCATTTTGAGTATGTGATATACATCTTGAAGCTTAAAGAAAATTCCGTCTTACTACTCACATATTTGAATCTTCATTTCTTTGAATTTTGTAAGCAATTTTTATATTTTGATCTGTTGATAATTTTTAGAATGATAGATTTTATTTTGTAAATTTTATCGTTGAAATTTTTTGCATTTTTTAATCATTGAACTTTTTTGTAATTTGGATTTCCCAATTCAGCCTACCAGGAATTATAGATTTTATTTTCGTAGATTTTATCGCTGAATTTGTTTGCATCTTTTAATCATGAACTCTTTTGCAATTTGGATTTCCTAATTCAGCCTACCAAGTCGCAAGGGGGGAAGGTTGGTACCATTAAACTAGTTTAACCCCGCTTAATCGGTCCTCAGCCCGATATTGCTTTTCGACTTGCTGGGTTCCATATTTTCATTCATTTTTCTTTCATTGTTACATTTCTTTCTGGATTTTTGTCTTTTTAAATATTTTAAATTATTCTTTCATAAATGTTCAGTGTATATATATATATATATATATATATAGTTTAAAACCATAAAATCGTTAAATGTATATTTATTTAGTATCCTATCTATAATTCTTAATATTATTTTCCTCCTCTGGTCCTCTAATTTGTAACGAAGCACTCCGGAAAATCAAATATAGAAAGAAAAAAAGTTACAAACGTCATCTTGGTTGCCTTGGTAACCAAATGATTGTCTAGAAAGCGAAAGTACAAAAATTAAAATATTTCAAAGACTATTTTAAACATTAAAATAGAATTAACATGTCCCTTTGTGGGAATTTTTGCATTGAAACTGATGTAAGAAACTCAAAATTCTAGGGACACGCTAGCTTTAAAAATCTTAAAAAAGACGCAAATGAACTCATATTTGAAAAAATATTTCGATTTACAAATTTTCCATGCACACAATAAAAGCTTATCTGGTTTGAAATCGTTTGGCGAAAGGAAATGTAGAGGTTTTGAGTAAATATTGCGATATTCTGTTGTAAATGAGATATATTACGTAATATGAGTGATATTTTTTTAAATAAATTAAACCTTGTAAACCATTTAAAACATATTATATTAACATCTTCACTGCATTAATAAAACTTTTGAAACTGATTAAAGATTAACGGTTTTTTTTTTATCTTTCACAGAAACTCCTATTTTTGTAATCATACTCCAGATTTCCTAATAAAATAAAATAGAAACCAATTGGGAATATAAAATAAAGAGAACAATTTCGATTCGTACAGTTCTTCAATGAATGTGATGAATTAATATAAAATAGATATCCACTGATATCAGTAAGTTCTATTTTCATTAGTAATTAAACAAATTACAGATATTCACTATTAAAATTAAACAAATAAAACATTTTTGTTTAAATTTGTTTTATGTTGTGCGTTGCTAGGAAACAGGTTTCGTCCCAAATGGACACATTTTTCTTTGCAATGCTTTTAATAGAGTTTTATTTTAATTTAATTTATTATAATACATGATATATACGATAACATAAAAAGCCCTTTCTTTGTTAATAATGGCAAACAAATATTAAAATCATTTGATCCGAAAAGATTCTATGAAGTAAACCAAATCCAAATGTTGTTTGAAAATCTTGATGCAAAAAAAGAATGTCTGCCTCACTACTATCTTGAAATTTTGATCTATTAATGAAACTCTGAAATTCTCAAAAATTCCGAATATATTCATTTTCAGTCTTTTATTCATTCATGGTTGTATATAATTTAAGGTAACGCATCACACATTTGATAGAAATATTACTTAAATTTTATATAAGTTTCGTTTTTTTTTCAGTCCAATGAAAAATAATTAGGAGAAATTTGAAAAGATTGATTGAAATCGAATTAAATGAAGCGATATATTTTCCGAAAGTTAAGTTCATTTCTAGTGTAAGCAGACATATGCGCGAATACATTTACGATAAAATTTTGAAAAGTGGTCATTTTCGATATATAGTATTCATTTAAAACAATAGCCTCTTTGATAGCTAATTGATTTGACTTATTTGAAAAGTGTACTCAAAATGTGTGGACATTGAATAATTTGTTACATTACTAAATTATTTAATTGAGAATGAGAAAAAATACCAAACAAGTTGTTGAATCGAATTTTAAAATTATTGTGTGTGTAGTTCACAATCAAGTATTAGCCCATTAACACATTTAAAATTTTTATTGTAAGAAGAAATGACAAAATAAACAGTGACATGTTTCAGTTGTATGAATTTCTTAGGCTTGCATGGGGATCCCAAGGACAATTCATTAACTGCTTTTTTATATTGCAGAGGATCAACGTGATCTATTTTATAAAAAATTACAATTCAAACAACTAAACAAAATACACCTTTATGAATAATGAGGAATTCGACTTACAATGCAGTAAAAAATATTCCATTTGTCAAACACTTTGTACAAATCTGGAAAACCTCTATATTGCTTCATTGCTCCTCAAACATACTATTGTATTTAATTAATATTTACTAAGCACCCATCTTTAAATTTGGCACATTATTATTAGATTATTACATGATTTCTTTAAAAAAAATTGTGCTTGATTTTAAATACAAGTAAAAGTTAATTGCAATTTACTCCAATAGAAATAAAATGCATTATTTCAGAGAAATAACCTCTTCATAGTAGTGTTGCTTTGACTACGTATCACTTCTAGAAATAAATACATTAAGTATAGTTACACAATTAGGTGCTCCTAATAAACTAGTAATTAAAATTTAAAAATTGTATAAAATTAGTTTTGAAGAATCAAGTCACAAAAAAAGAATATATTTGTTCACGATTTTTCCAAGTTAACTGCTTTTGTGAAGGGTCAAAGCGGGAAATCATGCTCAAAATAACTCAACTATATTTCATACACATAGAACTCGCCACTTCAAACATCTCGATCAAAATAAATTTTAGTAATCATGTGTATTTGATTTTGTGTGAGACAAAAGCAGAAATTGACGAAGAAACTGCTTTAGAAAAGAAACATTTTACATTGTTGAAACACAATCTATATTGGTTTCTTGTTATTTAAATTTTTTTTCAATATTGAAAATTGTTAAAATACAAAACTAGAGTTAATTCATTAAAAAAATTATTTTATTTATTGTCTGTTGTACATGGAATGATTGCAATTATTATTTCAACAGAAATACAAAATACAGCTTACCTTTTTCTCTGATTTTATGTACAATGGTGCATCCAAAAAAACCAGTTGGGGGGAGGGGGCATAAGATCTAGAGGGGTGTGACAATCTTCCTTTATTACTTAATTCTACTGCGATCTTGCCTACTAAATAGTCAATAATAATTAGACTCCCATTGCAGATATGTAAGAATGAGATAAAATACTTTATTAATCACCAAAGAATATATAAGGGGACTTTCTCTTAAAACCCTCTTAATTCGTCAATTCTAGATTATGATTATCTGATAAAGTTTAGCTTAACAAAAATTTCTCGTTCCGATTAAAGGGCTATTCGATAACCATTGATGCAAAACTACAGATCGCTTCATTCGAAACGGTTAAGTATTCAATCCAGTCACCATTTACATATCAGCCTATCGTTATCCTCTGTCTGTTTTTTTTTCTTCAATTCTATTTCATTTCTATATCACTATATCTAATTCACTCCAGTATCTTGTGTTTATCTAATTTATCTAATCAAGTTTTTCATTTCGGTTGGGGAGGAATTGTAATTTTATGCAATTCAAGTTACCAACAAGACACCGAGTTAAGTGAAGAAAAAATTGTGAACAGCGTAAACTCACAATCCTAATTTCCTGAAGCAAAATATATAAAAATCACCTGCCCCTATTAAACAAAAGTCTCGTTTACATTCTATACACATACGCATAATGACATATGCAACTTTTTAGAAAGAAATTGAAGTTAAAATATCATATTAATGTTAAAGAAATTTTCAAATCTGAAAAGAAGTTTCGAAACCGGAATTTAAGTTTTTAAACGTTATACTATATAAGACAGCTTCAATTTACAAAAATTGAAGAAAAGAACACTTTTCATTTGAAATTGACTCGATAATAAAATTGTTGAAATTGTCTCGCACATAATTTGAAGTTTTTACCCAAGAATTAAAAAAAAAAAAAAAAGTTTTAACTATAGTATACGTAATATTCCGTCTATAATCCTATTTGTTTGAGCAACTGGCAAGAAATGTTAAAAAACCTCATGAAATTTCCATAAAATAGAATACAGCGATCAAATCGTAAATGCTAGTCAATCAATAAACGCAATGTACTTATAACAGACTGAGTATCAAAGAATTAATTTAATTTTTGTGCAGTCTATGTTGATGATCTATATCAAAATAAGTGTAAATACAATTTTACGCATTTCGTACCGAGCTAAGAAAATGTTAGCGTAGCTCTTATTCGGTTTTATGGTCAAATAATCAGAATTCTATTCAGATTTAACAAGAATTATCCATTGACAATAAACGGCATTAAAAACAAAGCATGCAATAACAAATAACTCTCTAATTCAATTCACTTTATTTCTAGTCTTCATCTAATTTACTCAATGACGTTTCATTTTGCTTGGGAATATATGTTTAAGTTTTTGCAATTCAAATTACTATAAAGTCCTCGAGGTTAGTGAAGAGAAAATCACTTATAGCCTAACGTGACAGGGGAAGTGGGGTGGAGGGGAGGCACACAATTATTTCTTCTTCAAAAAGTCCATAAGACTTAACTGTGTTTTATATTTCATTTATTATTCATGCTTATTTAGTCTTTAATCTAAAAATAAACTAAATATTAGCTCAAGAATCAAATTCAAATTGAAAACTAAAAACCCAAATTAAAATATTTGTGTCCTAAAGGTGTAACTGCTTTTTTAAAAAAAAATGATGTGAATACAGAAAAAGTGTTGAATAGCTCGTGTTCATTCAAATCATTTCCTTTTTTGGGGAGATCAATGATTTTAATAATATAACAGTCAAGAAGAAACTCGTCAACAAAGAATTAAGAAATAACTATAAGCTAACTACCTCAAATTAATTTATTAATTCGGCTGGCCACTCTATATAAACAAACATGAATTTAAATGAAAATGAGCAATCTATATATTTTAGGATTGCATTTATGAAAATTAAACAAAATATAATCGATCCATAATAGGTGCAACATGTCATCAAATTAAAAACTATTGAAAGAACTAGTATCTAGAGAAATTTTCGGTAGCTTTCTTATGAATGATATAATGAAAAATTGAAAACAAAAATTAATTATGTGTAATAAACGCAAAACCGAGAACAAAATTATATATATATATATATATATATATATATATATAATATGTGTGTGTGTGTAGGTACTTGTCTATTATAGCCTGATGATTGTCTATATGTTCCGATGATTAATTGCCAAGCGACTAAGAAATATCGCCAAGTAGGTTGTATAAAAAGATAGGCTTCACGAGTTCGACGTCGACTTCGCGTAATCGTAATTTGACGGGCGCCGCTATAACGGACAAGTACCTATATATATATATATAAGAGCTCAGGTATTTAAAACTGTGTCATAAAAATAAAAAAATAATTAAATTTAAATAATTTTTTTTTTTTAAAAAAAAAAAAAAAAAAAAAAGGCGAGAATGTAAAAATATTTTAGCCCTTTTTCAAAAATTAGAGCTTTTCAATCGACGTCGTTTTGAAATTTATATACAGGGGGTGGACAAAAATATGGAAACACCTTGTAAAATGTATGTTTGAAAAGAAAGATTGATTTTAATGAAATATGTAGGTGGCGCTGGCGTTTTTGACTACTAACGCCACCTATACAACTTCGTAAATGTGCTAAACAGTTCAGTTGTTGTCGGAGTACTGTTATGTGAGGTTGTCATTGCATTATGTCAGAGTTAACAGACTTCGAACGTGGGCAAATTGTTGGAGCACGTATGGTAGGTGCTTCCGTAAGCAAGGTAGCCGAGGTGTTTAGTGTTTCAAGAGGTACTGTATCGAAGATTTATTCCGCATATTTGAAAAGCGGAAAAACATCATCTGCTAAATCACAGCGCGGACGAAAGTGTGTGCTGAGTGATCGTGACAGACGATCATTAAGGGCAATTGTGACGAAAAATAAGAAGACCACAGCTGCAAAAGTTACTGCTGAAATGAATGTTGTGTTACAGAACTTTGTGAGTACCAAAACAATTAGAAGGGAGCTTCATAAACAGGGAATTTCTGGCCGTGCTGCAATTGAGAAGCCACTCATCAGTGATGCTAATGCCCGTAACAGGAAAAGGTGGTGTTTAAGTCATAAAGCCTGGACTATAGGGCAGTGGAAGCGTGTAATATGGTCTGACGAGTCTTCTTTCACATTGTTTCCCACTTCTGGCCGAGTTTACGTCTGGAGAACGCCATCTCAATCCTATAATACAGACTGCTTGTTGCCAAGAGTGAAACATGGCGGGGGTTCTGTTATGGTTTGGGCAGCCATATCGTGGTTCTCTGCTGGCCCCATGATAACTGTGTCAGGGCACATGACTGCCAAGACTTATGTGAACATTTTGGCAGATCAAGTTCATTCCATGGTACAAACTTTGTTCCCCGATGGTGATGGTGTCTTCCAAGACGACAAAGCCCCTGTTCACACAGCTCACAATGTCCAGGACTGGTTTTCTGAGCACGAGGAGGATTTGTCCCATCTCCCCTGGCCACCACAGTCACCAGACCTGAATATTATCGAACCTTTGTGGTCTACATTGGAACGGAAAGTGCGTTCTCGTTATCCACCACCAACATCGTTATCTGAACTTGCCACCGTTTTGCAGGAAGAATGGTATAATATTCCCTTGGCACACATACAGGAACTGTATTTATCCATTCCGAGAAGACTGCAAGCTGTTTTGGATGCCAACGGGTTTCCTACACCATATTAAGCAAAGAAACATGTTTTTTAAAAGGTGTTTCCATATTTTTGTCCAACCCCTGTGTATATATATATATATATATATATATATATATATATATATATATAT
>BMAW01020470.1:0-11337 GCA_019974015.1 Nephila pilipes
AAGCTGTTTTAACAAAAGTCGTGAATTCAATTCTTTACTGACAATTTTGAAGAGATATATTCTTTATGTACATTGTATTATAATTTACTCACATGTATGTATATGGGGCTATATAAAGTGTAACATCACGGTATAATTTCCTTCGCTTAACCGTCCAAGAGATTTACTTTTTTTGAATAAAGCTATTTCCAAGATGAATTTTGGCAATGCTAACGATTACGAAAAAACATCATTTTTCATTACAAATATCTTCAAAATGCAGAATTATTCTGATTCTTCCACTTTTTAAGATGCAATTGGGTGACATCAATACCATGGAGAGGAAAATTTTATGACTGAGTTCGGTATCCTTGTCTGTAAGTGGAAATTGTGTGATTTCCCTTCACAGGTGGCTGTATAGCCTGATCTTGTGTGAAGGAGCGGGGTACCCTAATGAGCCATAAAATTTCCCGTCAACATTCCTCATGTTGCCACAACCCTCCCGAATTACCATTCTAGATGTTAAACCTTTAAAGGAGAAAAATAACATAAAGCCATGTATGAAGAGGAGAAAATAGGTTTGGTTCCTTTTTGGTGTATTCAGAAAAGTACGGAATTATAAATTTTTTTCAGGATTAGGTGGATCTCGAGCTGGATGTAATTTTAAACGTGCATAACTATTAGAGGTTTAATCTTCCCTTAATTAATCAATTATTAAGCAATCTGTAATTTATACAGTCAAACAGATTATGAATTCAATTTGTGTTTAATCGAATCTTACAATAATCTACACACAAAATGCTTGTTAATACGTTTGTGGGTCATTGACTGATCGAGCCCGAGTCAATAGTAGAATATGTAAGCGAATTCGACTCATTGTCTGCATGCTTCGAAACCTGTGTCTCTTTATTCTTATCAGCGTAAGCACAAATCTAACTTCGTTGTAAAATTCCCATCTCTCTCCGCCACTAACTCACACTATTAAGCTCACCGTCGTTTATAAATGCATATCATAAATCCTATTCACTACATTTCAATATTTATATATAATTCATGATTTATTTACCAGAAGAGATTCTCTATAAAATTAATGTCATATGAAAGCCCCAAAGTGTTAGCGGAGGGGAAATGCACGCGAGAACCCCGTTACAAAGACAGAATATGCTTATAATTATCCATAAATACATTTTTAAATAACATATCTATCTTTTTAAAACTGTTCATGTAATTCTATAAAGAAAAATTCTATTTTTCCAACAATGTTTACATTTTTGTGTGTGTTGTGTGTGACGAATGTTAAAAAGATAAATAAACCACTCTCTGGTGGCGTTGGAAATATTTAACCAATCGGTCTTCGTGATGATAGGATGTGGCATAGATTAGTATTCTATAATCTCTCAGTTTTGTTGTGTTGTCATTTTAATGTTATTTGCTTGTAAACTATGCCTTGTCTTTTAATAAATTAATTACGGAGCTAGTAGAAGCTAATCGAGAACCAATCTTAGGCATTCATGAAATCTGTGAATTTAATATTATCAATATATTATCAATAGGATGTTATAATATCAATAGGTAGTTCATACAATATTTTCCCAGATGTGTATGTGAAGTGTTTGAATCTCTTTTCTTTATAAAACCTTTCTCTGTAATCTTTAAAAAACACCTTCCACCTCATCAGTTTCTGCCATTATTGTTTCACCAAAATTAACCTTTCCATCACAATTTATAAGAGGTCCGCCTTTTCTATTAAGAATAATTCTTGCAGAGAATTTTAATTGCTGAATAAGTATACCTGAAGAAAATCCTTAATCCCCGAAATTGATTCGTAAATCTCAAAGTAACCACTCTCGAAATGAATTTCAATCCTACGCGGAGACAAACAGCGGATGAGAATGAAGCGGATGGTATTTCAAGATTAGCAACAGATTAAGTTTATGTATCGGAGGAGATCTCGGAAAGGATTATTTCTCACCTCTCCTTAGCAGTTTCAATCTAGGAACGATTTCATGAAATTGTCAATGTACTGTTTAAATCTATAGGCTTTAAATTGTACTCAAGATGGTTCTCGTAATTAATGAATGAAGTAATCAAATTCTAAAGTGAATTAGTGTTTCTAAGGAAGCTTGAATCTATTTGTATCGCATTGTGTTATTTTAAATTATACCCATTCAAGATCACAGAATTCATTATATTTAAATTTAAGAAACTGACTGCTTGTACTATGATCGTTTATAGGGACTGTTGCATGCTAAATCTAACGAGGCTCAAGGTTTCACGTTGGTGTGTGTGGAAGATAGAGAAATGGAATATCATCTAAGTTGACGTCCTCATCACCTCATGATTCAAATTATGAGGTGTATTGCCAAAATTCCTTGTATGACATTAATAAACAATCAATAAATAAAGCCTGTAATAAGAGGAATTTATGAAATATTAATAAAACAATGAAGAAAAATCAGATTCGCAATGAAATGACTTATGAACTTTCAACAGATTATAGAAGCCTCATTAAATAAATGAATTTACAAAAAAATAATTTGTTTTCTTTTTTAGAAATAATTTACCGTTTAAGTTAAATGTTTTCAAAATTATTTTTAATTATATCTTATGCAATAAATGAGTAAACAATGAATAAAATAACCTGGTTAAAGACCAAAAAGGAGTTTTGACTTACAAGTAACGGATACCGAGCCACATAATTCTACAAATCATGGTGTGCAGTTTTTAGAGCTTCCCTTTGATTCATTTCTATTTTCAGGGTTTGTATTAGAAACTCTTAAAAATTTAGGTAAAAATTCCAATTCTTATTTATGTCATCATATGTCCTACAACACTCAGCGTTACAGGAATAACGGAATGAAAGTAAAAGTAATATTGTATAATTAGAGAAAGTAAAATGAAAGTTGTGTGTGAACTATCATCAAAATGATATCCGTCTTTAAATATAGATTCAGTTTATCTTTTAAAATTTAAATACTGTATAAGAAGTTTGAATTGTAATATCATCTACAACTGAATTGATATATTTTCTACATTTAGCTTCAATCCAATCTGTCCTTTAAGTTTTACATACCAATAGCCCTCGTGTTGATTCTACTGCGACATTGACCCGTTCGCTCCCAGCGTATCACAGGCGATACGCTCGTGTTGGCTCTCCTGTGTCTACCGTATCACAGGCGATACGCTCCGTGAGTGTCTTCTACGGACCAGGTATCAATAGAGATACGCTAGATGAGGTGGTTTTATTTGATTTTTTTAATGTTACTATATGGCATTATAATACCGCGAAATCTATATAGATAGGTTATTTGGAATGTTGACCTTTGTGATATGGGCTTGGATTTCACTTCTGGCTACCAGGAGGGGGGGAGTAATTGTTAAATGCACGCGCTGCGGCACGGTTCTTTAAATGTAATGACATGATTTAAAGGGTGTACTTGCATTCGATTTGTTTTTTTTTCCGATTTTAGAGGATTTTTTTCAAGAATTAGGCTTAATATCTGAAATCGTCAAAACACAGCGTAACACTCCGCGGTAAGAAGCCGCGGGCCCAGAGAAACACTTCTTTTTTCTCCTTCCAAAGGATAAAAAAAGAAAAAGGATTAATAAAACTAATAAATTAATAAGCAATAATTTCACCTATCACCATCTCTCATTCTCAGAGAATAAAGAGTGTACAAGAGGTATCAGAACTAATCATTCAAATTTGGTGAATAGCAAAGGAAAGTGTATTTCACTTAGCAGCGTTTGGGGACAAAAGAAAGCATGATTGAAGACGATGGAATGTATCCACAGCTTCCGTTCACTCGCACAAGTGCGGTCGGAAGTCATTCGTGTTGGGAGTTTCGCAGTAGTATCGTGAATAGGTATTCGTTCAATGATCTGGCAGAATTTCTGGTAGCTTTCAGTACGCCAGAGAAAACGGTCGCAAAGCAGCACAAATGTATGAAGAATGAACCCACAATCGGTGCCTTTCGTATCATAAAACATTTACATATAATCACCGACAGCAGTACGAAAATGAATCATTTGATCGGTAAAAATCATGACAAAGTAAGGCGTTGATTGACATAGGTAATTGCAGTCGAGGAAGTTATCGTACAATCTGTCAAAGACGAACCAACTTCCAGCACATGAAGTATACTTACACAAGTTTGATTCGTACTTGACAGTTTGATGGATACTGAATGAGATATATTTACACCCATTGATTATGCAGAGTCTAGCTTATGCAAAGATACAACGTCGAATGACAACAGATCGCGCTTGTCAGACAGCTTTGCACGTGATTAAATTTGAGGATACGTGCCACCGCTTCTGCGACGTCATGCTTTTCCTTTGTACCCGAGCATTTCTTCATGAAATCCTTTTCTATCATTGTCCTCTTCTCTCCACCAAATTTGAATAATTTGTTCTAATATACCCTATATACAAAATCTTAAAGAGTCAGTTTATTTCAGCTTTTAACAATTAAAAATAAATACTCAATAAAGGACGTATCTCGCTGAAAGAAATAGAATCAAAAGAACAAAAAAAAAAGGAACCAAATGGCGCAATAGAACAAGATCGAGCCTAACACGTATAATGGGGATAATGCACATAATATTTTCTGAGGCTCCAATTCCTCACTTCAGCGTATAAATGATGTGCAGAGGCGTCTAAAATAACAAGGCGTTTTGGATGTGTTAAATAAATCTTTGAATAAGAAAGAAATAGAAATCTAGAAGCATAGAATATACAATACAAATATTAAACTAAATAGAACGTATGACTTAATATCTGATTTTCAGAACATTGCATTATTCCTGAGTAGTTTTCATGATTATATCTTTATGATAAAACTTATTGGTAAATTTTTATACTAACATTCTAAAAGCGAATATTCTAAAACTTAGTCATAAGAATTCCATGTCAAATACTTGTTTTTTCCCTAGTTATTCACTTACTTTTATCTTTTACCTATTTAACTCAAAATCCTCAGTATTATACCTCTGAAGTTATAAAACTCTGGAATTGCCACTTTGATTTTCCAAACACCAATAATTCTCTGGAACTTCCCCTTTGAAGAGGAATCTTCTTCAAAGACTAATTCAGAAGACTAATTGGGGGTTCTTAACTCTCAATCGATGAGAAAAGTATTCAATTAATCTCGTTTAATCGTAGAAATCTAGGTCTCTCTGATGGTTCTTGTTCTATTAGATTAAACCTAAATGGTCCGAGGCTGTCGATGCTAGTTTTATCTATACTTCCTCGCATTTAAAAGACATTTATCTTATAATTCATGTATCGTTAACTAAAAACTGTTTGAATTAAAAAGGTTGCTCAATGGACTTGTGATTTCATAGGTTCATTTTATTTTTAATGGTATATTTGATCAAATTGTTTTTAAATTAGATTTTTCTGCTTTAAAGTACCTTTCGGCATGTTCTGTGTTCTAATAAATATTTGCAGAGTTATTTTAAAATATGTATTAATAATGCAAAGTATTTCCTTCTGAAAATTTAGTTATATTTTTTTTACAGAAATTTTTAACAATATTTAATTTAAGTAATAAATAACACTTTAAGAAGAGTTTTGCATTCAAATGTTAATTTTATTTTCAGTACTTTGCTTTTTAACTTGAATACGTTCCTCTTGGAATTTTTTCTCTCGAATTATATTAAATTGTTTGATAGTATTACAAATATTCAATCGTGCGGTTTTAACGAGGGAAATTAGTTCTATAAGGGAAATAATATCAAAAGAAATTTTATTCGCAAATATGCAAGACAAGACGATACACAGGTAGTAGAGTTAGGGCAGTAGCAGCCTAAATATAACACATCATTTGTATGGTTTAGCGGCACAGATACAGGAACAAAAATAACGCTTTTAATGAGAGTCACAGCTGCATCAGCAACCTTCATCTTACCAGCTTTCCAGTTCGCAATACGGACAAATATCCACCGCAATACTCAGCGCTTTCAAAGCAGACTCTGACAGTTACCGGAAAATTCAGACTTCTTACCAGCAAACTCCATTTGCAACGCTACCGAAAATTACTCAGCATATCCTCTCAGCTAATACCGATTGACTCTAATTAATTTCCCAATCGATTCCCCTGCTACACATTTTTTATATCACTCCGGCCAGTTGTGATGTCTTAGGGAAAATTTAGGAAATGTCTGTAATCTTCCTCACAGTTGAGTTAAGATTGCAGAACTTTCAGGAATCTTCGTTTGGTCGCCAGTCTCAAATATGGTTGCCAAATCCCTCGCCAAAATTAAGGATTCATTGTTTAAGGTTTCTTTTGTGTATTCGATGAAATCTCTGTAAATATCTCTCTTCCTTTATAAGAGGAACTTTGCAGGGAAGCATCAACTCGGATTCATGAAATTAGCACTGTTAAAAATGATGCCTTACCATGAACTTTATTCTTTCTTTTTAAAAATTGCATTACGATATTTCCTTTTCTTTAATATTAAGATACCAGATACTTAACTCTTTTTCTCAAATTTGATCTTGTAAAGACTTCCATCATCTAATTAACGAATCCTATGCAGCACAAAGCCACCTCTCGATACTGCTGAGATGCGGCCGTGACCGATTTTGACTGATAGAAACGAGTTTCCGAAAATTGGTGCCAATCCTATCCGTTGGGACCAAAAAAGCATGTTGAGTGTAGAAGATAGGCAGTAGAACTGTGTAGTTTTCCTCGAAGCTCTTGTGACGAGCGTGTGCATTTTACAGTAGTGAAATGTTTACCTTAACTATTCTAAATGTCTTATGTGTTCAGTAATATCCGTCTTCTTGTGCTGTTCTGTGACGTCGTGTGGTAATAAATTAAATTTTAAAGAATAAAGAATATTTATTTCGAGTTGAACCCATCACAATCTCTTGTGTTGTAACACGTTTGTTTGTTTGTTTTTTTGAAATTTCATACTTCCACATACCTGTTAGAATAATATCGAGTGTACTAAGATTCTCCATTTTCACAATTTGTGAATTTATCATACAAATTCTTGATCCAAAGAAGACAATGTAATATTACATACGAGTAATGAAACCAAAGATATTCTTCACGAATCTTTTTAGCAATCGTCTCCTCTTAAGCAATCTTTGGCAACATCTTTCGCTTAATTTAAGAATTCCCTGCCTTTTTTCACCCTGTTATTAAGGAACGAAGTTTAATGAAAATAAACCTCGAACAATAGATAATCTGAAAGTTGCTATTACTCGGATCATAAAAGACGTCGTTCCCAGCAACTTGAGATGCAGACGTAAATAGTGAATCAAAATAAGAAAAATATGTTATAATACGCATTATTTTTATATAAATCTATATTACAAACATACATATTACGAATGAATTTATTACAAGAAAATTACAATGACATTGTTACAAAAGATTTCGAATGCTATTTGAACATTATATTTGCACAATATAAGCAGTAACAGGAAGATTCTTCACAAAATTTGTAGATATGTATTGTATTTTTACGTTTTCCCTAGGAATTTTCAACTTTTGCATTGCTTTCTTATAAAATTTCCAACTTTTTTTCCTTCCCGCATACTCAATACATGTTCAGATTCAGATGGATCACACACAGGAACACAAAGAATAGATGGCTGTTTCAGCAAATTTCGCATCACGGTTAGGCAATAGTCATAAAGGGACGCATTTCCATTCGAATAATTATTTGATAAAATAGGAATTATTCGTTATTATTTGTTAAATATTCACAAATATTTTCGTGGACCACCTATAATTGTCTTACTTTTACAAAAATAATAAGCAAGCATCTGATCTTGCCATTAATAATTATATTGGATTAAAGGTGGTAGTTTTGATTTAATTAATCTCTTTTACTTGTTTTTTTTTACCATATCATTTTTGTCTTCATAAGAAATGCATATATATATATATATTTATATATATATATATAAAGATATCTAATGATTTAACTTTAATTTAACAATTTATCATAATAATAATAATTTAATTTTCTAGTCTGTCGCATTCTCTAATTCAAAAGAAAAGATTTCATTTTTATTTCCTGATCCAATTCTCAATTATCCTTTTATTTATTAGATAGTGCGCTCAAAAACTTTGTTTAATCCACTTTCCCATGGTCATAAATCTGTCAGAATAATCCCTACTAGACTCACTTTTGCGGAAATCCCTGAGAATCCCTACATCCAGAATTGTGAGATCATATCACATGAAAAAATGTCCCAAGAAAATTCCTTCTTTTTAACTGGAGGCATAGCAAAAAAGCACTCTCTTTTCTCACCTTGCAAGAGCAGGATACACTGCAATGCTCATCGTCAGAAATGCATGTAATCTGTTTGGCTCTTCTGCCCCACTCTTCTGTTACCAACGTAATATCAAATTGTACGCTAAAAGGCCTCTCTCTCAACAAACCGTAAATAAAAAGGTTACTCGGCAAATTGGCGACCTTAATTAGTAAAACAACCCAAGAACGGTAATAGTGGATGTGTAAAGGAAGTATTCTTCCACTTAGCAAAAATCGCACCATAAGCATTCTTTCTATAGTTTGCCCTTTCTTAGTTTTATTTTTCGCTAACCTCTTTCAGAAATGTATTTCTGTTCTTTTTTATTGTCCCAGTACAATCAGTTTTTCCGTCATCAAGACATTTTGTCAGTTCATAGCTGTTATAACAATTATCTATAAATATCATAATAACTTACATCCAACATTCCCTCGAGTAAATTCATAATGACTTTTTTTGCATGTCGTTTTCCACCAAAAACTTCCAACATACTTGTTTTTACTATAAATTTGAGAGCAATACCATGAGGGGTTCTGATCATATACAACTTGATACCATATTTATGACATTTGGTACGTACCGTCTAAATATCAGCCATCCCCTCCTCAATAACATCGAATCATGCAAACTAATTTCTTGTCATGTGTAATATATTTCAGATACTCGCGAAATGAACAAATTCTGATTTTATACAGTTGATCATGTAGAGATTCTGTATTCTGCTGTGGGATTTTTGCGAAGTGCAATGCCCTCAGTTACAATAAAAACTGATTATTGAGCATGTTTTAAGCGAATATACGTAAACTAAACAGATAATCTGTTTTTCCAATAATCTTATATGTTGTTCATTCGTGTAGTTTCCATATGTAAGATCAATACGAAAAATACCAAGATTTCCTCTTTTGCGGTGTCCTTCCAGGCATTGATGCGAGAATATTTTTTTCTCACGGTGAAAAATTACCTTATGAGCATAATCATTAGTTTCGACAACTATTTCCTCCAAGATAATGTCAGTGAAGAAATGCCGAAGGAAATGTATAGGATTGTTCCCCGAAACAGGTAACAATCCTTTGGTAAGGTTGATGCAAACGCTCGGATTTTATGAAAGAAAATTGTTTCATAGATGTTGAATCGTTTTATCAAAGAACGTTTCCAGCATATCTGAATTATCTTGTTGACATATCGCCTCTCGCACGATTCGTTCTTCATCATCAGCAGCATAAGAATCTGAAATATCATGTGCATTACGTGAGAAGAACGAAATCCTCGAGCATTGTAATCATCTGTATAACTCATGTTTGCCACCATTTTCAATATAATATACTCGTTGATAATTACTGGACTCCATTTGAAGACACCTAAGAACAAGGCAACTTTCTATTAATCTTTGAATCATAAATAAAGTCGCTCTCTCTCGAATCCCAATTATCTTAATAATTTTAGATTATGATTTAAGTAGGAAGTCTCGACTTATCAAATCACTATCTCTAATTCCAACAATTCTCAGTAACAGTAGCTTTGTAGCTTAGTACTAAAACTAAGAGTCACTTCTGTCCAAAAGACTAATTAAGAAACTGTAATCTAATTTACTAATAACTATCAGTTTGCCGTCATTATCCTCTATCCCCCTTCATTTTACATTATTTTTTTCCATTTATATATCATTATCTCTAATTCACTTCATTTCACTTCTATCTTCATTTAATTTTCTTATTCATTTATCAATTTGGTTGGGAAGAAATCGTAATTTTATGGGATTAAAATTACTGTGAAGAGAAAATCGCAAATAGTACAACGTCAAAAATTTAGATTTATTAATATAAACTGAAATTTTTAGAAAGCGCTCAATTTCATTTACAGATTCACATCATTTTAATTGATAACAAACATAACACAGAAGTACACTGCTGGCCACACAAAATGCTACACCCAGAAGGACCAGAGATATCACAGCGAAATTTATTTGGTAGATGACATGTTGTACAAAGATCAAACGATTAAAATTACAGCCTCTTGTGATAAGATAATGACAAAATCAGTAATTAGTGTAGCCGCCATTGTTGACTATAACCGCTGCCACACGCCTCAGCATAGAATCAAAGAGGCTTTGGATGTATCCTTGGGCTACTGCGGTTCATGTGACTTCCATATATTGCCAAAGTTGATCTGATGTAGCAGCGGGAGGTGTATCCCGGGCCAGTCGCTGTGCAAGCATGGACCACACATTTTCGATTGGCGATAGATCGGGAGAACAAGCAGGCCAAGGAAGCAATTCAATCTGATGGGTAAAGAAGAACTCTTGAACATTGCATGTCACGTGTGGTCACGCATTATCCTGTTGAAATATGGCTGAGGGCTCGCCCTGAAGGTATGGGAGGCCCAAGGGTTCCATCACCTCAGAGATGTAGCGCTGGCTGTTCAGTGTACCGGTAATGCGTATTAGAAGGGTGCGGGAGTGAAATCCAATACCACCCCAAACCATGATACCGGGTCAGGACCAGTGTGGTGATGCATAACGCAACAGTTCAGCAGCCTCTCACCACGGTGTCTCCAAACTTGAATCCGACCATCGTGATGTTGCAGGCAGAAGCAGTATTCGTCAGTAAACACAATGTCGTTCCATTCCGTTGTCCATGTCCGCCGTTCATCAACCCATTGGCGGCACATGTGGTTTTGAGTCAAGGGTAAACAAAGCAATGGTCGCCTTGAGGACATTCCACTCTGCTACAAACGGCGTCGAATAGTACGAGCGGACACCGAATGATGCATAGCAGACTGAATATTGTTGTGCTATGGTTCGTGATGTGGCTGCACGATCCATCACTGCCATGAGCACAATCTGCCAGTCATCACGGGCAGTGGTGCAACGAGGTAGGTGCGATCGGGCCCGTCGGTCCGTCGTTCCCTCCTGCATCTAGCTATCACAGATCTGCATCACAGTTGCATCGTTTCGTCCAACACGTTGACCGATTCCTCTGAATAATAATCAGCAATCCCTATAGGCTACTATTCTTCCTCGGTCGAATTCAGAGACTTGGTCAAAAGACGCTCGATGTCTTACACGAGGCATAGGTAAACAGCTTA